>JAHHUM010001835.1:0-295466 GCA_036173005.1 Crenichthys baileyi | reverse complement strand
AATTTTTTTAAATGATAGTAAATAAGTAAAATAAACATAAGTAAATAAATGTTACTTTTTTAACTTAACTCAGAATCTGACCTCTTCTGTAGCAGAGGAAGATGAGAGGGAAATTGCACCGTGATCCACGAAATTCTTCTGTGCTGCCTTTAATGATATTGTGAACGTGAACCTAAGCCACTTCTTCTATCATAATTGTATTAGTGATTGACAGCATTACTGCTGCCACTATCTGTTTTGGAGGGGAACTGCTTGTTTTTGGGGTGCCCGCAGGGGTTTCCAAAGATTGGCTTATGGTGGCCATGGCCACCCCTGGCCATCCCCTGGATCTGCCCCTGAACATAAACCTTTAATAGCTGATGCAGACGTTGCTAAATAATACACATCGGTGAGCAAAAGGTTGGTGAAAAAGTGTGATATACCATGTGCTGGAGGGAATATATTCAGCAGCTTGACTATAGTACACAATGTTCTTTTGCTTTGCACAAGGTTTTTGCTCCTACAAAGGCTTAGTTTGACAACATACATCTACATCTACAGTCTAAGTGTGATAGTTGCTGCTTTGGGGGTTTTTCATCCTGTTCATCTCTTTTCATTACCAGGAGGATAATTTGTTCTCGTCTTTACACTACCGAGTGCCCCTCCTTGCAGGCGGACATGGCAGCACCTCACAGAGCCCCACGGCATTACCCATTCAGTGCCCTGAGGCCAACGCAAAGTGCAAGATGCCAAGTACACAAGAATAGAGTCCAGTTCCCCCTCCCCTTTGTGGATTTGTAAATATCTTTGTTCCAGTGCAACAACTTCCAGGCTTGTATCTTAGACTCATGAAACGTTTGCATGAGAAAGTTGACAAAGGCTGAAACAGCAGAGGAGGCTTCTCCAACAAAGAGGCCCATTTATCGGGTACAGTCACGGAGAGTGGCTGGGAGGGGGGGTAGGAGGAGAAGCTGGGAGGAGAGCTGAATTAATGAATTAAAAATGTCGAAAAACCGTGGCCATCTGAATTCTTTGGGGTTTATATAGCAGGATATGCCTGGGATGATGGTGGGGGGTCCTTGGAGGAGTGGACAGCACAGGCTTTTTAAGGTCTCTCCGAGTGGACACACAGGGCGCGCTCTCTCTGCTTTGCAAGCAAGAAGAAAAAGTGCAAACTGTCCTCATCCGATTACATAATGATCCAGTAACAGTGAGACGGAACCGGTGCTGCCAGTGCCAGTGTGCTGGGGGACACTGACTAACCACTGGGTAATCCTCATCCAGGTCTCTCCTCTGACGGAGTTCACGGTTTTCTCTGAGAAATTTCCTTTTTTTTTAGATGCACATGATGACTTTAGTGTAGTGTTGCAAGAGAACCAATGCAAGGCAATGGTGAAAAGTGTCACTAAACATGTGTGAACCGACAACAAGTGCAACTCGGTCAAGACCTTGAAGTTTTGCAGCATTTTCTTTTTTTTCCCCCAAGTCAACAAAAGCATCTCGGCCTGTTTTTGTTTGCTTGACAGTGACACTGTCCAAACTGCACTTAAAGTCAACATCCATAACAGGTCAACAGAAAGGTAAGAAAAGTTAATTAATATTTGTATGATATTTATATTTTTGGCCTCATAATTTGTCTTGTTTGACTAGAACATATATATTTTTGTTCTGTTATGTACTAATAATAAACAATTACTGTATTACTCATTGCTATGTTTATTTCTACTTACTAATATGAGGATAAATGTTTCTTAGGACACTTCAGGTTTCATACTATAAAAGATATAATAAAAGCTGCAGCTCGTTCTTACTGAACATGCTGTGTTTGCTGTTTAGAGGCATATAGGTGGTAATACGTAGCACTAGAGGAGGTTTACATGTCAAATTAATCCCAATGTTGCACAGAATTCACTTTTTTATCACACTCCAGGTGTGTAAAGAAGTTTAAAAGTAGAAAGAATCAATATAAAGTCAGAAAGCCTTTTAGGCCAGATGCAGCAGGCAAACATCTTTCTATAATTTTTCATTCTTGTGTAGGCTTATTTCTATGCAACTAAAGAAAATTTACAGAATTATTTCCAAAAGCTGATAATGGTGCAGTCAAACATGCATTATACCAGTTTTAAAATCCACAAAGGACAGAACAGGTGTGATCATGTTTTCACATGTCTTTTCAGTGAGGGGCACCACTGAAATAGAATAGAATAGAATAGATTTAAAATAAGTTGTGGCTCTGCTGCATAAAGTCACTCCTGAATATTTGCCAAACAGCTGACCTCCATTCATAAATTTCTTTCAGTGATGTAACTCTCCAGACAGTAATTCATGGTTGAGGAAGTCGAGGGATTGGTTTAAGGAAGTGTCGGCTTCAGATGGAGATTGTTTGAGACTACCATGTGGTAGCTGCAATTTCTGATTGCATCATTTTTTGTTCCTCAAATTTAAGAGAGAAAAAAAATCTTCTTCATGTAAAATGCAAAGGATTTAGAAGCCAATGTGTTTAGATTACTGTGTTTTTTATATTTAACGTTATACATCAGCCGATTTCTTTCATTTCAAGCAATTTTAGGAGTCTTAAGAAGGAAGAAATACTTTGGGTGGAAGAACGTTCCCTTGAAGTCCAGTCTGAGCACTTCTAAAACAGACATTTTTGGGACTCTCTTGTGGGTCTGAAACAAACAACCCCAACACAGTTATTCTGGAAATTAAGAAAGGATGATGAACGTTGTTTGTCATGTGTGTCTTTGTTTTGGACTTGGGCACAGTCCAGGTCACACCCTACATCTGACCTGATAACTGAACAGGGTAAAGTGGGTACAAAATAACTGGACGGATGTATGGATGATTGTTGTTAGTGACCAGAACAGTTGCCCCTTGTCAATATACTATGAGGATGTAGGTAAAGTCATTTTAAGCAATGAACAGTTGGAAAAACGTAACAGATGCTGGAGAAAACTGAACGGACTGAAAAATATGACCTAAACAGAATATAAACATATCTCCGCAATACCTAGAAAGACTAAATTAAACTTTTCTGCACTCCTATAGACTCTAAGTACACAACAAAATGTATTTAAAGGCTAAACAATTGGATTTTGCACATGTCCCCTTTAAAGTAGGAAAAGTGTCTTCTTTGACAGGCTGGTGTGAGCAGCCTTTTTGCAGAAAAGCTATGAGTGTAGTGTATTGCACAACATATCAAAAAATCTGCATAATTTTAAGACCAGCATGTGCAATAATAATATCTCAAAGGTGGCTTTAAATGCAATGAATGGAAGGAGTAATAGTGCATTCAAACTCTGCATGGGAACTACATTCTATGTCTGATTCAGTTAATAGTGGATGTGATAGTTAAGCAGAAAGACTGTTAACTTTATAAAGATAGGTTAGAAAGGATTTGTAAGACTGAGGGAGTCTGGTATTTGAAGTGCCTTCCAAAAGTATCTGTTTCTCTTGAACACTTTCCCACAAGTCATATTACAACTATGTTTTTCATTGGTGTTTTAGGTGATAGAACAAGAGAAAGAAAAATTATACATTTTTGTTTTATCACAGCCCTTGTCTAAAAGGTTTATTGAACCACCAAGTCTTTATAGGGTTATTTCTATGCACAACTAGAGACTAAACACAGGAGGCCCAGAGGAAGACCCAGGACACACTGGAGGGAATATGTTTCTTGGCTGGCCTGGGAACGCCTAGGGATTCCCCCAGACGAGCTGGCCCAAGTGGCTAGAGAGAGGGAAGTCTGGGTCTCTCTGCTTAGGCTGCTGCCCCCGTGACCCGACCCCGGATAAGAGAAAGACATGGATGAATGGATGGAACTAGAGACTACTATTTTTGAGTATTTTTCTTTGGTAAATAGCTCAAACAAAAACATCAATTCTTAAGCCACACATTTCTGATTAGATTTAGGTCGGGACATTGACTGGACCATTCTAACACATGAAGGATTGTATTTAGCTTCAAACATCTTCACATGTAACTCTGACCAGCTGTCACTGGGAAAAATATCCCCACAGCATGAAGCTGCCATCACCATTCACATCACTATAGCGATGGTGTGTTCAGGGTTTGATGCATTATACATCCTCTGTAACACATTGCAAGTAGACATAAAGTTCCGTTTTGGTTTCATCTGACCAGAACACCTTTCTCCCCATATTTGACATGTCTTCTACATGACGTTTTGGAACTCTTATAGTTTTCTTTCAATAATTCTTCCATTAAGGTCAGATTGGAGGAGCTCGTTACTAAAAGCTATCCTGTCAACATATTCTTCAACGGATCTCTGCAGCTCCTACAGGTAGCATTGGTGTCTTTCTGCTTCTGTGATTAATGCTCTGCTTGCCCATCCTGTCAGTTTAGGTGGAGAGCTGTGTCTTGGTAGGTTTGCAGTTGTGCCATACCCTTTGCATATTAAAATGATGGCTTGAACTCAGTGAACCCATCTCTGTGAAATGTTAGATTATTGTTTTTTAGCCTTAAACTATCTTAAACCTCTCCACAACTTTCTCCTGTCTGCTGTGTTTCTTGGTCTTCGTGAAGCTGTTTGTTCACTAATGTTCTCTGACAAACCTTGGAGGCCTTCACAGAGGTTTAATCTCATTATAAACTGCATTTCATTCATTGGTTTTACTTCTTCTTCTCAATTATGGTGTAATATGTGTTGGTCTATCACATAAAATCCTCATAAAATACATTAAGGATTGCAGTTGTAGTGTGACAAAATGTGAAAAAATTCACGGCATAAAACGGTATAAAATTATTTTGCAGAGATGTTAATTTACATCTTGTACAAGGCGTGTCTACTGGACTCGTGGTATTTGTCTAAGTTGCAGAAATTTGCTGTATCTACAAATCTGTATTTCAGCGCAGCCACAAAGTGTTTTCATATGCAAATTGTTCAAAAGAAGACATTCTGTCCTAATCAGATTGCCTTTAATCGTTATCATCATTAAGAACTGTTGTCTCAACAGTAGCTTATTTATGGGGCTTAGTTTAGCTGGATGAAGTTTGCCTTTCTGTTGTCTTGAGTTGGCTTACCAGATGCCATCTTGGCACAGTGTGTGTTAATGTTTAGACTGTCCATTCAGTCCAGCTACAGAGGCTGCTGTGGTGTGAACAGTTGTCCCAGCTTTTCAGCTGGAGTCTTTTCAGAGCCGTGCACTGGCTGCAGGGGTGTCTTTATGGTTGTGGACTCTGGACAGGCACACAGAGTGGAAGGGATTACTTTCTCCTCTGGAATACTAATCCCAAGCTTTTGTCACTCAACCTTCACTCCACATACCTTCCTTTCTATCCTTCATCTTTCCCGCGCTTTCTTCCTTCTTTCACTCCTGATGCCACCTGATGCTCTGTTCTCTCTCAAACTTTCCCTCAGAACCACTTTTTCTGTCTATCCCCCTACTTTCTCATCTCTGCTCCCCAACTGCAATGACAAGCACTGCATACTCACACAAGATCAAAACATCAGTAAACACCGCACCCTTCAGCTCTCGGTTCAGGTCTCCTTTCCCTGTCTAACTTGCTCTCTTTCACTTACTAGCTCAGCCAGTCGTATTTTTCAATAGTGGCTTTTGTCCCTTTTATCTCATCGAAAACAAAGGATTCTTGTGCACACGGGACAGAGGGAAGACAAGGGCTGCATGGGCCGGACAGGGCGGAAGAGATCACAACCTTCAGTGTTGTCATTCTCTGGGGGTAAAAAGCTCTGAAAGAATGATGGAAGTATGTCAAAGCCACAGCAGCAGACATCTTTTAAAAAAACTTTATTAAAGAATAGCTTACATTATCATTGACCTTTGCTATTTTATTCATTATCCCACCAGCCCACTCCTATGCTTCATTTAAATTTATAACTATGCTATTACCCTTTAAAAACTAAGGGACTTTAAGGCAGGCATTAAATTCTCTAATCTAGAGTCTTATCAACAAATTGTAATGAAAAGACAAGAGCCATCTTTAATGGTCCAATTGAAAATGAGTTGCATGTATCAATATTTCTACCGTATAACGTAAAGTAAAGTTCTCTCTCAAATTCAAATACTTTTTCCCTACTTTACCTTGTAAGAAAACCAAAAAATATAATCTAATTTTGACTTGCTTTAATTGTTTTTACACCTCTACAGGAAATGGATCTCCTGACACTAAAGATGTTTAGTTACAGATATAAAGATATATAGTTCAGATTGGAAAAATACAAAAAATCTTATGTGCAATTTTGTTAAGGCCTGAAGTTCAGTACAGTTCAGTTAAATTCAGTTTATTGTCTCTTTCATCACACACTTTCAGTGTATAACAAGCATTAAAAATAGAAATTTACTGAAAAGAGGAAGAAATGCAGCAAAGGTGAAGAAGTTGGGATTTAAATCCCAGATGACTGTGTTAGTCTTACCGTTCCTTGAATGACACCACACATGATGAATGAGAATAACAGTTAATAAAAACGGCATCTTCAGGTAAATTCTAATGAAAATGTTTTTGCAAGGATATGTTGCCCAAAAAATATGTAATAATGTTTAACCATTAATGGACATCACTTTTACTCACATGCAGGAATTAAGGGTAATTAATTTGTATGGTTTATATTTATTCCTCCCAAAATTGTTTTTCTATACTGCAAAATACATCAAGGAAATGAGGGCTATTAAACTGCTTCTCTCTTCCTGTTATGTATAAGGAACCAAACAAGTGCATTGTTGAAGGACCCAACTTTTAAGAGGCGATATGGGTCATCACTTGCAGGTTAAAAAATAAACTGCAAAGAAGCTCAGGATAATGAAATGTGATACCAAAGGCTCATGACAGTCAGTTGTGAGAGAGAAAGTATTACAGTGTCTGTTAGATGTAGACAGAATGCACATAAATCTAATTATACGACCAGTAACTTAAATGCATTATCTGTGGCAGACCAAAACAAAGTAGTGCATACTTGTAAGGTGGAAAACTTTAGTTTTCAATACTTTTTACCCATACAAAAACTATAAAATGGGTCATGTATATTGATTTCAGCCCACCTCATTTGCCTACAGCCTAATTGTCCACAAACGTTTGTGAGAAAACATTATGAAGACTTAAGAACACACCAGACAGGGATAAAGCTGTGGAGAAGTTTAAAGCAGGGTTAGGTTCTAAAATAAAATCCCAAACTTTTGACATTTTATGGCATGTTTCCACAGTAGCAGTATCATGCTGTAGGGATGCTGGTTAGAGTTGATAGAAAGATCGATGGAGATAAAATCAGGATATATCTTTGCATCTTAAATTATAACATTAAGAGGGTATACGATATGTTTGGACCCCAGCCATGGGTTACAACATTAAAGGCCAGTAAGAATTTTTCTGGAACTTTCAAAATAAATCGCAATAACCTACTTCCAGCTCAGCCAGGAACAGAAACAAGAGGGGTCACAGTGGACTTCCCGTGACGTCACTGTTTGAATAAAAACTCCGCGTTCCAACAAACAGACCTCTTTCAATGTGGATTCCAGATGGGAAACGGACAGGAGAGGCACCAAAGAAGTATGTCTCTTTGCTGGCAAGCAGACATAACTCTTCAAACTGGATCCAAAAGTATCATACGATCACGCGGTTAGATGCAACAAAGTGAAGCAAAAAGAGTAAAAGCCCCTCCCCACAGCTAACAGGAGGTTAGCTGCAAGCTAACCCTTTATTTACCCACACGTGGATGTTTTCCTCAACGCCCAGGACAACTTCTCCTCAGCTTGGTTAACAAGAGAGGTAGTGTTTGGGCAGAGAAGATTAGTTTAGACTTAAATAATCTAGATAATGTTTGTTTAATGACGTTTCTTTTTGTTTTGTGTTGAGAAACACAGCTACAGTGCTACCAGACTAGCACTCAGCTAAGGATGTGTTCTATCGTGTTTTTAAAGTTAAGGCAAACTTTATTTAAAGGGTGGTTTTTAAACCCAGAAAATCGGCCATAACGCGCCGTCCACGCTTATACATTTCAACCCTTTATTTTGTGGAATTTTAAAGGTATGTGTTTGATTCTGGTAACCACCAATAAACTTCTTTTGTTAGCTCCAACCGCTAACAGCTAAGAACATGTGCTCGCCCACTCAAGCTCGAAAGGATGTTAGTTTCCAATCTAGGAAAAATTATTTCCCTAAATATAATTTATTAAACGTGTTAACTAATTAAACACCATTAAGATCCATGTATTCAAAAGATTTGGTTCTTTTTCAAAATAATATCTCCTTAAATGTAGTTTTGACGAAAATTCAATCTGGAAGACTTACTCCCTCCTCTGCTTCCACTCAAGCTCGAAAGGATGTTAGTTTCCAATCTAGGAAAAATTATTTCCCTAAATATAATTTATTAAACGTGTTAACTAATTAAACACCATTAAGATCCATGTATCTAAAAGATTTGGTTCTTTTTCAAAGTAATATCTCCTTAAATGTAGTTTTGACGAAAATTCAATCTGGAAGACTTACTCCCTCCTCTGCTCCGTCCAATGAATCCACCATGCGTCCCCGCTCCAACCAATCAGCACCAAGTCTGCATTTCCTCTTCAGCAAATCACCGTCCAAGGCTCCGCTTTAAAGATCTTCACTCACGGACTTCCTCGCTCTTCAAGCTGAGCTGCGACTCTCCTCCTCCCCATCTCCACCATCTGGCTTCCTAGTTCCTCCTGATTCCCCAACTCCTCAGGACTCACCAGGGGAAAGACATCTCTAATTCTAATCCTAAGCTGTTCATTCAAGCTCATGTCATTCTCAGTGTTCGTGTCTTCCTCCAGGGTCCGTTGCGCCAAAAAAAATATCTGCAAATAAACTTCTCTAATCGCCACCTATTTGTCTTCTCATTGTGAGTCTTATAGGATTGAAATATTATTTTAATTAATACAGGCAGCTATTTAAACACCATTAAGACCAATTTATCCAAATTCTTATTGGTTCTTATTCAAAAATAATATTTCCTTAAATATTATTTTAATAAATAAAGGCAGCTAATTAAACACCGTTGATGATTAGTCATCCAGATAGTTGGTTTTATTCAGTAAATCATTCTTTAAAATTTTATTTTATTAAAATAATGTTTTATCGGTGCGGTGCAGGTGGTGTAGGGGTTAAGCGCGCAACCATGTACAGAGGCTGGTCCTCAGTGCAGCTCTCCTGGGTTTGAGTCCAGGACCCGTCGATCTTTGCCGAATGTCTCTCCCGCTCTCTTTGCCCCTCTTTCCTGTTTACCTACGAATGAAAAATAAAGGCCTCCAGTGCTGCAAAGAAAAAAAAAGTTATGTTTTATTTGATCTTGCATTGTGAATTGTTGTTTGAAGGTATACCAATCGCAGTGACTCAGTGAATTCCATAATGGTAATATAATTGGATGCCACCTCTGCAATAAGTTCAGTCAAAAAATATCCTCAATTCTAAATGTTTTACAATAAATAGTGGTATCATAAAAAAGTTGAAGCAACTATATGACAGCAACTAACCAACCAAGTTGTTGTGATAGTAAAATCAAAGAGTAGTGTCAGCTAATGCTGAGGTGCATGGTCTGCAGTATCAGTAGCTACAGATGGAATGTTCTGGTGTTGTTGCGGACCCAAATGCATAGACGAGGACAGCACTTGCAGAAGGATTAAATGCTTTTAATGAAGGCGGTGCTTTTAAGAGCACTCAACGGACACGAAGACAGGACGCTTTTCCTTTTGTTCTCAGCCTGGTGACAGCAGGCTGAGAACAACAGAGGATGTGACAACCGAGTAAGTGAACCAGGGAGTATTTATACAGAGGAGTCTGTTTACTGAATGCAACACAGGTAAATAAATGAACAGTTGTGGACCAGTTGTGGTAATTTATGAAACTTATACACTGGGGAAAAGTACTAAATAAACCAGGGGGTACAGAACAACCAGTAATGTAAACAAAAGAAAAAAACTCAAGTAGACTATACCAAGGCAATTAAATTCAAAGTATAAGAGAGTGTGACCACTGAAATCCAAACTTTATTTATTTCACATGAGTTCAAGAGCACACTGCCCCTGTGCTCTAGAGTAGCAGAGACATATTTTCTGGATTGACGAATCAGGCCACTCGATCTCAAAATCAAATGAATATAAGTCTGGGTTTGGCAGTTGGAAGGAGCAGTACCTGCATGCTGCCAAGTGTGAGGTTTGGTTGGATGTCATTATGGTGATGGGCTTTTTTCAGGAGTTGGGCATAGCACCTTAGTTCCAGTAAAAGGAAGTCATAATGCTTCAGCATGCCAATACATTTAGAATAATTTCTTTTCCCCAACTGAGTGGGGACAGTTTAGGGATAGTCTCTTCATTTTTCAACATGCCTGGGCAGCAGTTCAAAAAGCACGGTCAATGGAGACTGTTAGCAGAGCCTTATCATCCAACATCAGTGTCTGACCTCACACATAAAGAATGGCCAGTTATTCCACAAAACCTTGATAAAAGCCTTCCCAGAAGATGCGAAGCTGTTATAGATGCAAAGAGTCCACAAACATCATATTAAACCCTATGGATTAAGAATGGGATGTACATTTGGCAGTACAGTAAGTTTTTTTATAACTTGATGATAATAATAATAAAACAGAATAGTGTTTTTAAGTTTTTCATAGTATAACATGATGATTAATCACATGCATTAAAAAATGGATGTTCCTGCATGTAGGGTTGGAGATTTTTGTCTTTCCAAATCAAGCAATACTTTAGACAATAAATAATATTATACAGGTTATAACTGCTCAGCAGTTCTACATGTATGTATGCTTACTGTATGTGTAGGTGGGAACACCGCTGGGTTCAGAGTTCAGCTGGACAGGGCAAAGTCCAATCACATCCCATGCTCCCGACCACGCCCCCTTCCACATCTTAGTATTCATAGCACAGAGCTCAACACAGCTCTCTATTCATTCACCCTGTGTGAGCTCCAACACGGAGGGAGGCGAGACAAGGGTCAAACAGAACAGGAAAGGACAGAGTGTATCAGATCGCTCTAGTTTTTAAGCTTTTGTTTGTGCTGTGCTGTTTGGGGTTTGCTTTATTTGCTCTAGAAGGCAAGGACAATTTCTCTAAAAGGGCAGCTTAGCAAACAATGAGTGAGTGAGGGCAGAATAGGAAAAAAAAACGATGATGTGGAGAAAGACAAACTGTAGTCCAGATGAGAGTAAAATTGTTAAATGTGTACAAAGGGGAACTCAAGCAGTGATAATAGGTGTTCATGACACCCAGGGGTGACGGATCTCTCTTTCACTTAATAAACTATTGATACTTTGTAATCCACTTATACCAGGGTATCAGGGTGTCATCACAGTGTATCATCATTTTCAGTATACGAGTGACGATGGTTTAGTTTTAGGTCACCCAAACAAGAAACTCATATTTCAGGGCAAAACAGTTATCTTTGGTGCAGTGATGACTGTATCAACATGGAGGAACATGATAGTTTAAAAACATGGCTGCAAGAATTCCCTATGAGGCTTAGTAATAAATAATGTTGGGTAATGAGATCTCAGTTACTAGCCACACCACCCTGAAGAAGATGAATCTGTTTGTAATCAAGGCTTTTTTTCTTTTTGTATCCTTTAATTTTTAAAAATAAATCTTACTTATGCTGATGAGGTTTTTATTTAGAGCAGTTTGCTAAAGTGCTTGGCCAAAGCTAGCATGTTTACACTCTGTGTTCATTGATAATTTGCATTAACAGAACACATGTCCCTGAAGTTCAAATAAATTGTTTGAAGATAGGATTTGCAGAAACATTTACTTGTCTGCCTAATAAGTTTAGTACTTTATTTTACATCATAAAGTTTAATGACAGGTGTTTCAGATGCTCTCTGGACAGTCCTCTGTCCAACAAATAGAGCAGTGCCCAGAGCAGGTCACATAACACAGAAAAACAGGACATGCTTAACAACACATACAGTCTCCCTGTCACTGTGAACATCATTGTGAACAGTGATTGGAAAACCAAAAACTATTATATCCACTGGATTCCAAGTTCCTATTATTTACGAATGCCTAGATTGGTAAAACAAATTGAAATTTGGAAGGAGTTAGTAAAATTGTGTACACCCTTAAAATAGCTTGATAATTCAGTGCTCCTGGTACCTATGAGAAACACCAACCAGCCAACCAGCCAGCCAGCCAGTGAGTCTCAGGTATTTTTACCTTTCATTTTATTTTGATAAATTAGGCAGTTTTAATAATTTGTTAAAGCACATGCATTTATCCCAAAATGCATACAGATGGAAAAAGTATGGCATGAAAAGACAAGAGTATGAGTACGATGTGGTGAAGAGACGAACTGGAGAGCAATTATGGTTGGCAACTTGAGACAAAGTAAACATTACAAAAAAGGATTTAATACCATATCACTGAGAAACCTATAGGGTTCTTACAGTTACTAAGTCTGATATTTAATGTTACAAAAACAGAATCTCCTCTTGATTCATTTTCCTTGTACAACGAGTTTTAACCGAAAGAGTAGCTTCCTTGATGAAAGCTTTTCTTCTGACTTGAATAGACCATTGTGGAGGACCACATCATTGTCATGCTGAAAAATTTGCTTTTGATGCTTTTTTCCCTTCTGTTCTCTGTTGCCCAAGTTCTAGTTTTCCAGCTAAATTTTCCACTTGGTCATCTCCCTATTCATGTAAACATGATATACAGGGGTTGGACAATGAAACTGAAACACCTGTCATTTTAGTGTGGGAGCTTTCATGGCTAAATTGGACCAGCCTGGTACCCAGTCTTCATTGATTGCACATTGCACCAGTAAGAGCAGAGTGTGAAGGTTCAATTAGCAGGGTAAGAGCACAGTTTTGCTCAAAATTTTGAAATGCACACAACATTATGGTTGACATACCAGAGTTCAAAAGAGGACAAATTGTTGGTGCACGTCTTGCTGGCGCATCTGTGACCAAGACAGCAAGTCTTTGTGATGTATCAAGAGCCACGATATCCAGGGTAATGTCAGCATACCACCAAGAAGGACGAACCACATCCAACAGGATTAACTGTGGACGCAAGAGGAAGCTGTCTGAAAGGGATGTTCGGGTGCTAACCCGGATTGTATCCAAAAAACATAAAACCACGGCTGCCCAAATCATGGCAGAATTAGATGTGCACCTCAACTCTCCTGTTTCCACCAGAACTGTCCGTCGGGATGAGTCCACCTTTACTGTTTTCCCGACATCCGGGAGAGTTACGGTGTGGAGAACCCCCAAAGAAGCGTACCACCCAGACTGTTGCATGCCCAGAGTGAAGCATGGGGGTGGATCAGTGATGGTTTGAGCTGCCATATCATGGCATTCCCTTGGCCCAATACTTGTGCTAGATGGGCGCGTCACTGCCAAGGACTACCGAACCATTCTTGAGGACCATGTGCATCCAATGGTTCAAACATTGTATCCTGAAGGCGGTGCCATGTATCAGGATGACAATGCACCAATACACACAGCAAGACTGGTGAAAGATTGGTTTGATGAACATGAAAGTGAAGTTGAACATCTCCCATGGCCTGCACAGTCACCAGATCTAAATATTATTGAGCCACTTTGGGGTGTTTTGGAGGAGCGAGTCAGGAAACGTTTTCCTCCAACAGTATCACATAGTGACCTGGCCACTATCCTGCCAGAGGAATGGCTTAAAATCCCTCTGACCACTGTGCAGGACTTGTATACGTCATTCCCAAGACGAATTGACGCTGTATTGGCCGTAAAAGGAGGCCCTACACCATACTAATAAATTATTGTGGTCTAAAACCAGGTGTTTCAGTTTCATTGTCCAACCCCCAATCTTTCTACATGGACTGCCCTGCTGTTGAGTGTATTGTTCTGAGCATACATTTGCACTATAACCCCCCTTTTTTAACCCATTTTCTTCACCTTGTGATATCCCCTCTGTCTGTTTGCAGTGCTAGCTATGACTTCAGCCACTCCCCCGTCCTCTGAAGGCTCCTCCCCACAGAAAATGTGCCATTCCCAGACACAGACTGACATCAGCAAGCCCCTTCCAAGCTCCACAGGGGGAATTGGAAGTCCTTTTGGTTGTGGGGGAGGAACAGGAGCTGGAGGGCCCAACGCTCTGCGCAAGAGACGCAGAGTCCTCTCCAAAGATGGACGAAGCAACGTCCGCATTGAGCATGTCAGTGGTAGAGGGGCGCTATACCTTCGTGACCTCTGGACAACTTTCCTGGACATGCAGTGGCGCTATAAGTTCTTCTTCTTCTCTGCTACTTTTACTGGGACCTGGTTCCTTTTTGGGGTGCTCTGGTACCTGGTAGCGCTTGTGCATGGAGACCTGCTCGGTAAGCATGACTCTAACTTCACCATGATACTCACGTGACCATGCTTTACATTTAGAGTTGCAGGTGCTGTGGTATTTCCTTAAATCATAGCATGCCACATTGTTATTATAGATATCATTCTTTTCTGTGAAGTTTTTTTTTTTTTTTTGCTGAAAATCATTAAGATTGCGTACCCTGCTGTTGGTTTGATTCTTGCAAAAAGGTCACTCGTAGAGGGCCAACAGTCCTGACTTTACTGATATATTGCATATCAAGGTCATTCGAAGTGTGTTGTAAAGTCAAATACTAATGTAGGTCTTTTAAAATTGTTTTAAAAGCAACAAGAATATAAACATCTATTTTTAAGTGAATGAGTAAACCATGAAGACAAGCAAATCAAATACTTTATGAAAAAGACCTGGGACAATACAGACACAGGTAGCAAATTGTTCTTTGGTATTTGGTATGCTCCAAATTGATCCTTTGTTCCTTGTTTTCTACCTCCAGAGTTTGACCCACCATCCAATCACACACCGTGTGTAATGGAGGTGAAGACCTTGACAGGAGCCTTCCTCTACTCCCTAGAGTCTCAGACCACAATAGGCTATGGCTTCCGGTGCATAACAGAGGAGTGCCCCATAGCAATAGTCCTCCTCATTGTTCAGCTGGTCATCACCATGCTGATGGAGATTTTCATCACTGGAACCTTTCTTGCAAAAGTAATTTGGTTTTTGGTTTTGACTAGAGCAATACATTTGACTGCAAAAATGTGTGTATACTCAAGTAATTAAATAGTGGCATACATGATCGTCAGCTGTGTTATGTTTAACTTTCAGTGAACCTTTAGTGAAAGATGTGGTGGCAACATCATGCTTTCAATGTCCTAGCCAGAGTCGGGAGCTAAGTTTGTCAGAAAACTTTGGGGTCACCTTAGGTGGGCTGTGGATCTGATAGTCTTGGAGAACTTTTGTTAATAAAGTATTAATTCAATGGTGTGCACATGTATGCAACCAAGTTAATAACCCTTTTTTATTCTTTTGTTCACTTTAACACATTTTCTTTTGTTTCTCAGTTGTGTTGCACAGCACAAATGTCAAATAGTGTGTGCGCTGTACAATTTTAAGTAATACTGTATTTTTTAAACAGTTTTGAAGTACTTTGTTAGTCTTTTCCACTGGTCACCATAATATTTTTATTACCTATACAGAATACTTGTGTATGTGGTGCTGTGACTGTTCTAATCTATTAGAATCAGGCTTCAGTGCTCAAAAAACATTGTTCTTACACACCCAGCATGAAACGTTAGTAGTTAAACGTTGTTATCACAGTTTTTTTTTTCGCTGATCATTATCAGTCCTATCTAAAAAGAAAAAAAAGTTTCCTGTTTTGTTTTTATCTGAAGTGATTTACTTTCACTACCATGTTCTCTGAGCATAAAAGACGGAGGAAACATGAAGTTTTTAATGACTGATATACAGTTTTTTCTAAAACAGTATTTTACTATTGAAAATCCATCCTAATCTCTGATTTCTTCTCTTCCTCCTCCAGGTTGCTCGTCCCAAAAAGAGGGGCGAGACTGTGAAGTTCAGTCAACATGCTGTTGTGTCATATCACGAAGGGCGGCCCTGCTTAATGATCCGAGTGGCCAACATGCGCAAAAGCCTGTTGTTAGGATGTCAGGTAATACCTCAGTTTTAGTAATGTTCACTTGCACTTAGTTCACTTCATGCACCAGTCTGTGTAGACATTTTATTTGTAACTTCCAACATAGTGATGATTTTTGAACTGCTTCCAGGCATGATTCTGGGAGTATCTATTAAACTGTTTCTATGTTTTGCACTAACGTTGATCAAACATATTAGACTTTCACTTACCATCCTTCCTGTAACTACAGCACTAACTAAAACTGTGGGCTGTTGTTTCTCATACAACTCTCTCTTTCTTTGTCTCATCGTTTTCTTTATCTCCTATGACTGATTAGGTAAGCTTTGATCATGAATCATATCCTGTTTTCAGTAAATGTACAATAATTTGACAAATTAATATAGTTAATTATAGTTAATGTAAGTTAAATGGTTGATCAAAGAATGGTTGCATCAAAGAATGCTATTATGAGAACAATTTTAAACCTGCCAGATACTTTTATTGCTGTGAGCTTTGTGTAGGGATCTCCCTACACATCGTATTGACCCAAGCAAACCCTTCGGCCCATTCACATCAGACTAAGACCGCAACATGGCATTAAAGTTTAGTCAGAATGTGGGTTGATCTTTGCAGGGTGTTATAAACAGTATCTTCTGAGCTGCATCAACAATGCAGTGCGCTTCTTCTTCTTCTTCTACGTTTGATGGAAAGTGAGATTTCCCTGTATGGTTTAAGCATGCACCAAACTCTAATGGTGAGATTGTGATTTTTCAGTAATGTAGTGGCAACATGTCAGGATTCTAGGTTTTCTTAAATGGGGGAGCCTGGTACTAGCAGTGGTAGCTTATCATTAACATGTGGCCTTTAAGAAAAAAGCCCAACCAGTGGTTCAGGTATTAAAACATTCATTAGTAGGGCAACTCATAGAAAACTCTGTTCATAGTGATCCTTGGAAACCGCATACCGATATGTGAGCATGATAGAACTGATTAATCTGAACCTCTCTGATTGAGGGCTTTGGGCTACCAAACATGCATTTGCTGGTTCTAGCTGGATAATTGTTCTTTATGTTATAAATCTGTTCTTTGTTAGAATGCTCCAAAAAGTTTAAAGTTAGGAACATTAAGTACCAATGGTTTGGTGGAAATGGCATTTAGAAGATATTTTATAGGCCCAATTGCTGCATGGTGATTAGATATACTTTGGTGAATGTTTGCTATGAGCGATTGATGATAATGACTCTACAGTATATGTACAATAGTTTGTATGTTCATATTGAATCAAGACCGGCAAATTTTGTTTCCATGCTGCTCGTCTGTTTGCTTGCTTCCTCTTGTTGGTATGAGACAAACATGTAGAAAACTGATTGAGAATACAATCAGTCCATTACTCAGGGCTCACCACTGGACATGAGATGCTGGTCAGTGCAAGTATTAAACATGGGGCCCTCTGGTTACAGGATGTCTTCTCCAACTTCTTTGGCTACAGTTACTGACTACATCTTGGCTCCCAGGTGACGGGGAAGTTGCTTCAAACATCTCTGACCAAGGAGGGTGAAACGGTGCGGCTGGACCAGCGCAATGTGCCTTTCCAGGTGGACACATCTAGCGACAGCCCCTTCCTCATCATACCCCTGACGTTCTACCACATCATCGATGAGAACAGCCCTCTCAGAGCCTGGGCAGCAAAGGGTACGTCACAGCTCTAATGAAGTTGTGTCGGTAGGTCTGATTAACTGATACTAAATGTGTTAAACTGCAAGATAGAAGCGTATGGCATATGGCTGAAAATTACTATAGGTTTACATGAGAACAAATGTCTCATTATCACTTTTTAACTGCATCTCGCACAGATCAGCAACCAGTAAGTGGTTGAAATACTGTTGTGTTATGTTAATTGACGAAATGTGTAGGTACAATGCGCATGTATGCGTATGTAGGTGTATTGGTATTTACAGTCATGTGCTGTGTTCTTGGCTGTGTCTAGATGTCCACAGTTGGGTTTGTTTGGCACTGGAGGAGAGGGTTTTTCTAGCTGGAATGTGTGTGAGAGAGCCTGATTGAGACAACCCTCATTATAGCACAATACTGTACAGTCTGGGGTGCTGACATGCAGCCTGCACTGATCCACTTACAGCACCTCTATGAGCTCTCACTGGAAGCCACATGAGTACTTAGCAAATACTATTTATTTTTTGCTTTTCTGCTTTTTTGGGCTGACCTAAATTCTCAATAGATTATGTTAAAACATTTATTTCTGCAAACCTTTCTTCCTCCCTCCAAACCATTTGTCTAGTCACTTTGTTACTAGAACTTGTATAACTTAAGATTGTTATGTCTTCTTGGTCTCATCTGTGTCCAGTTCAGACATAAATATTATAAGTAATATCGTAAAGGCTGTCTTAACATAAAACCCAGCATCAAGTAAGAACACAGGACCTTCATAAGCTAAAAATAACATTGATTTTCAAGAGAATGTTGATCAGTTATTAACTTAGTTTCTTTATTTTGTTTTCTGTAAACCGTAACGGTCTTCAACAGCATCATGTCTTGCTCCTGCTGACGATTTTACATGGAGCTTGCTTAAGTTCCCAGTTAGTGTTACCATGCGTACATTCTGTTTTGATATGACTTATTGATAATTTGCCTCATGACATATTTTAATGGACTGTTAATGTACAGTTGACCAAATGTGGACACAACCTACAGAATTTTTTTTTTATTCTTTATAATCAGACAACTTTGCTTTGAAGTTCGTAAAGTTCAATCATTAGTGTTTCAGCTGCTCTCTACGTAGCTCATCCCCACACTTATAGCTGTGTGCAGCATGTAAAGCATGCCACATGACAAAGATAGACAGGAATGTACCAGCAGCCAGTGCAGACTTTGTGCCACTGAGAAAGTGCCACTTTAAAGTTTATCTAACAGTTTTGCTAAAATTTTAATTGTTTGCGAAAACTCATATATGTTAGACAACAAAATAATGTGCTTGGGTATTCAGCTGACATAATATCACAAACACTACATCTGCATCAGTAGTTGCTGTAGAGCTTAAGTTAAGGCATGGACTCTGATTCTGAACATTCAAAAATCCATTGATAATAGGCGTTAGATGTTAGATTCTGATGCTTCGTTGGGTCATTTTTTAGTTAGATGCTGAATACCTTCTAGCATCCTTTACTACTTCATGCATTATGATTCCCTTTTTGTCAACAACTTTATAGTAAATGATTTGGGCATTGTCAAGGTATTTCACACTAATATGCAATGATGGCCAAAAACATGTGGATTCCAATCTGGAGGTAGTCTATATTTAAGGAGGGTTTGTGAGATCTATACATGAAGACAAGCAACTCACAAAATAGAAGCAAAGAAAACCCCTTGACAATGTTTGTGTCACAGTGTCAACAAATGGTTGTGAAACATGGTGTTCTGCCTTGGTGGGAGTGATATTTGGTCTGTGTGACGGTAAGACTTGTTTTCACAGATGAGAAAGTCTACAGTCAGAGAAAGGCCTGTTGATGCAGGTGTTTGCCTGCTTGACTGCATATGTCAGCAGATATGTCCTCTGGGGAATTTTTGGGGTAATGCCACTGAAAATCTCCACATTCTAAGTGTTTAGAATAAATATTTGTCAAATATTTGATTAAAAACCAGCATGTGACAAGTTAAAATTTATGTGTGGTAAAATGTCACAAAGGTAACTTGAAAGCATTTTCCGTCCAGCAAGGTTATTAGAGTGGTGGGTTTATGGTTTGGAATATGTGTGTGTCTTGTAAATGTGTATACTTTAGTAAATTAGCCAGTGAGTGTAATTAGTTTTTTATTAGCTCCAAGTCAATTGGCTTATTAGGAAATTAACTTCCTTACATTTTATTATTTTTTTAGGCACTAGTTGCCTTTATTTTTCAATTTTTTTTCGAAAGTGAGCTGACAGGAAATGGGGTGGAGAGAGGGGGAAGTCATGCATCAAGCATCAATGGGCCGGGACTCCATGCATGGGTCCTCCTGCGCCACCGCTGCAGCCTATTTTGTTGTTTCATTTATGTTTTTACAAATGAAGTAAAAACACACATTTAAAATAGCGTAAAATTAATAACACTAGACTTCTTGAGAAAAAATTTATTTTTTGTTTTTTATTTTGGAATGAAAATACATAGATTCATACACTGCCTGGCCAAAAAAAAGTCGCCACCAAAAAAAAAAGGCCACACACTATATTTCGTTGGACCGCCTTTAGCTTTGATTACAGCACGCATTTGCTGTGGCATTGTTTCAATTTCGAAGCTTATGCAATGTCACAAGATTTATTTCCACCCAGTGTTGCATTAATTTTTCACCAAGATCTTGCATTAATTATGTTAGAGTCTGACCACTGCGCAAAGCCTTCTCCAGCACATCCCAAAGGTTCTCAATGGGGTTAAGGTCTGGACTCTGTGGTGGCCAATCCATGTGTGAGAATGATGTCTGATGCTCCCTGAACCACTCTTTCACAATTGGAGCCCAATGAATCCTGGCATTGTCATCTTGGAATATGCCCGTACCATCAGGGAAGAAAACATCCATTGATGGAATAACCTGGTCATTCAGTATATTCAGGTAGTCAGCTGACCTCATTCTTTGAACACATACTGTTGCTGAACCCAGACCTGACCAACTGCAGCAACCCCAGATCATAGCACTGCCCCCACAGGCTTGTACAGTAGTCACTAGGCATGATGGGTGCATCACTTCACCTGCCTCTCTTCTTACCCTGATGCGCCCATCACTCTGGAACAGGGTAAATCTGGACTCATCAGACCTTACGACCTTCTTCCATTGCTCCAGAGTCCAATCTTTATACACTCTAGCAAACTGAAGCCTTTTTTTCTGATTAGCCTCACGGATTAGTGGTTTTCTTAAAGCTACACAGCTGTTCAGTCCCAATCCCTTGAGATCCCTTAGCATTGTGTGTGTGAAAATGCTATTAGTTTCACTATTAAACATAGCCAGGAGTTCTTCTGTTGTTTTTCTTCGATTTGATTTCACTAAACGTTTAAGTGATCACCGATCACGATCATCAGTCAGGATCAGGATTTTTTTCCGGCCGCATTTCTTTTCCTCGAAGACAACGGGTCCCCACTATCCTTCCAGTTCTTAATAATGCGTTGGACAGTTCTTAACCCAATTTTGGTAGTTTCTGCAATCTCCTTAGATGTTTTCTCTGATTGATGCATGCCAATGATGTGACCCTTCTGAAACAGACTGACATCTTTTCCAAGACCATAGGATGTGTCTTTCCACATGGTTGTTTAAGAAATGAGAATCAACTCATTGCACCAGTTGGGGTTAAATAACTTGTTGCCAGCTGAGACATAAACGCCCATGCAGTGATTATCCAATGGGAGGCTCATACCTATTTGCTTTGTTAAATCCAGATGGCGACTTTTTTTTTCGCCAGGCAGTGTAGGTGCATCATGGAAAGTTATTTTATTTAAGTTTAATAAAATGAAAAGTGAAACCCATATATTGTATACATTAATTTCACACTGAGTGATATCCAGGGGTTGGACAATGAAACTGAAACACCTGGTTTTAGACCACAATAATTTATTAGTATGGTGTAGGGCCTCCTTTTGCGGCCAATACAGCGTCAATTCGTCTTGGGAATGACATATACAAGGCCTGCACAGTGGTCAGAGGGATTTTAAGCCATTCTTCTTGCAGGATAGTGGCCAGGTCACTATGTGATACTGGTGGAGGAAAACGTTTCCTGACTCGCTCCTCCAAAACACCCCAAAGTGGCTCAATAATATTTAGATCTGGTGACTGTGCAAGCCATGGGAGATGTTCAACTTCCCGTTCATGTTCATCAAACCAATCTTTCACCAGTCTTGCTGTGTGTATTGGTGCACTGTCATCCTGATACACGGCACCGCCTTCAGGATACAATGTTTGAACCATTGGATGCACATGGTCCTCAAGAATGGTTCGGTAGTCCTTGGCAGTGACACGCCCATCTAGGATACAATCCGGGTTAGCACCCGAACATCCCTTTCAGACAGCTTCCTCTTGCGTCCACAGTTAATCCTGTTGGATGTGGTTCGTCCTTCTTGGTGGTATGCTGACATTACCCTGGATACCGTGGCTCTTGATACATCACAAAGACTTGCTGTCTTGGTCACAGATGTGCCAGCAAGACGTGCACCAACAATTTGTCCTCTTTTGAACTCTGGTATGTTACCCATAATGTTGTGTGCATTTCAATGTTTTGAGCAAAACTGTGCTGTTACCCTGCTAATTGAACCTTCACACTCTGCTCTTACTGGTGCAATGTGCAATTAATGAAGACTGGCTACCAGGCTGGTCCAATTTAGCCATGAAAGCTCCCACACTTAAATGACAGGTGTTTCAGTTTCATTGTCCAACCCCTGTATTTTGTTAATGCAGACCACACCTAGATAGTAAGGTGAGATGAAAAGGAAAAGCGAGGAACTCTGATGATATTTGGTTGGAGGTCAAGGCAGCGTTCAAAGTAAATAGGACAAGCATGAACATTCTTATGGTATGGTTAGGTAATAGGGGTGGAGGAGGGTGCAACAATTTCAAGTGTGGAAGCTGTGGATTGAGAAGGTTTTATACTTAGGCCTGAGGTTGGAGTGGGAGTGGTTAAGTCGTGTTCTTTTTTCCAAAATTTTTATTATTTCATTACACAGATTAATAACGATGATGCCTAAATACAAAAGGGGAGATGGAAAAGGAAAAGAAGGGAACTCTAATTTGGGTAAAGTTCAAAGTGGCTTTCAAAGTAAGCAGAACAAGCCTGAACCCCAGAAGATGGCTATGTTAAGAACATGGCACCAAGAGTAAATGTGAGGGATTGCAGGAAGGTATGAACAAAACTCAGTTAGTTGCTTATGCATAAGGTTACAATGGTGTAAATAACACATGGTTTTCTTCTGGATTCCTCTGGATAAGTTCAAGTACGGATAACCTTGAAGACAAATGAAGTAGAGTGGGTAATTCCAGCTCTATCCATCATTTGTGTTGAACAAATGCTAGTTTGAGAGATGTGTTGGACCACTTGTTTGCTGAATATTGGACAGTTTACACATTGCTGGACACCACCAGGCCTTCCGACATCATCGGCCATTTTGTATCCAGTATTGTCCGCCACTACAAATCCCAGTGGGCACTGCGGCTGGTAGGACGGGGACGTCCCAAGTCTGACGTCACAAGAAGTCTGACGTCACACGAGATTATATATGGAAGGCGGGAGCTTTAAAACCTTGCTTTCAGCTGGAGATCTCGACAGGTAACCACGCAACGGAAGCATCCTCTGGAGAAGAAGAGGTCCCACGTGGATTCTTCATTTATTCTCCTTCGTTGGCCACGAAAAGAACGCTCATGACAGAAATTCCTGGAATAAGAAGGCCAGAAATTTCAACTTTACCGATCGAAGGTGTTAGTTTAACACGTAACCAAAAAACCACGGAGTTTCAAGGAGACGGATCGCCACCTTGTTTTTTTGTTCTAGTCGACTGCTGACGGTCAGATCATATTTTTCCCTTTCGCCAAGGAGGCCAAAGGACGAAGATTGACCGCTCTTCCCGAAGTTAATCGTGGACGCACGTTAACTTCCAACTTTCCCCCTCCTCCTCTCTCCCTCACGCGGGCAGCCCTGAAGAATTGCTCCACAAAGTAATACCCATCTTTTATTATTTTCTTTTATTTCTTTATTAGAAGTAGTCTGGGCAGGGTAGAGAAAGATAGGATTTTTAGTGCGATCAGAATCGCAATTTATAGTCTGATGTTATGAAATTGTATTTGCATGCAACATTGTATTGAGACCCGAGGCGGCTGCGTCTCACAAGTTGTCTTACCAGGCGAACACCAGAGCGCTGGTAATACTGGACTACGACAGTAACCTCATGGTGAAATTCACCATTTTCTTTGTTCCAACTTTACTGCTTGCTAACTTGCCGCCAAAAGGTTTATGACTCTTTTTCTAAGCTGAGTTTACAACTTTGCTGTGGGGGTTTTATGACAGCCCGTGTCCCGCTGGGCTACGCTTCTGGCGGACTGTTCAAACCCCGTTCAACACACCACATCCCTTTGTCATATTACCACTTTTGCCATAACTGCTGGTTGATTCAATACACACACACTGCTGTTTTGCTTTATTTTGTTAGTTAGATATTTTACCCTTTTGTGTAGAACTTTGCATGTTTGAGTAGGTGAAGATTATTGAATCGGGGAGGTGAATGTATGAGGCTGAGTGATTTAATAAATTTTCACGTAGATAAAGAGAAGGCGTTTTGTGTTTATTTTGTGCAAGAGTGATTCGTCAGTCAAAATAAGGCAAAGTTCCCCACGTTTCGGCAGAAACGGTCGATTAAACAGTGACATTTAATAATTGTAATTATCAGAGGCCTTGAGCCATAATTACAACACCAGAGGACAACTCTGGTTTCAATTCATAAACGAGGATTTTGGTTAAGGAGTTAATTTTATCAGATTATGATTTTAATTATAATTCTTGATAAATATTCAATTAATCAATAATCTATAATTACAACAGATGGCAGGTGAAACATGCAGCAGATTCATATGATTGGTGAGAGATAAAGAAGTAAGAAACAGCAGCTAGCAACCAATTTAAAAGGAGTCTGAAATGCGGCAGACAGGTGTGTTTCATTACATTTATAGTTTCACGGCAGCTGCAGTATCTACCGTAGCATTATTAGGCAGCTTTGCTTTTTAGATTTAGCTAGCCTAAGAGAATCAGACAATCAACAATAAAAGAGCTGAACCGTGTAATAAATTCAAAAATCACAAATAACACAACAGAGAGGGAGATGTTCCTATCAAACAACATTTAGCAACTATGTTCCTCATCAGCAATAAAGACATGGTCCAACAATTTAATCTGCAACTACTTAAATTTGGCAAAAAATAATATTCTTGATGGCTTTATTGAAATCACCAATTATCCTTATAACACAAAGAATGTTAGAAACAGCAACTTTATTTTGTGTCTTATCTTTCCAAATCATTTAAAACTGGGATACAGTCTTTGCATTTTAATTCCAGTGGCAGGCTTATTTCTATAGAGTCCATGAATTAAAAGTTAACATAATAAAACATTTGGCTGTTAGGAAAAGATGCAAAATAAAATTAATAACTGGCCTCATTTAGAATAAAAAAGATTTATAAGGTTTTAAAAAAAACAATTATTAATTAATTTTAGACTGCAATGGCCTCCCCTTAGCCTGAATACTGTCCAACCATCATTCAACAGATCAGCTCTTATAAGGCTGTTCTAACATTAGTTCAAAGCTGTTTAATGTGGTAAATATGACACTAAAGTTAGCAACTGATTCATAGGCTCAAATCCAGCAATTTAATAGGTGAAACAACTCCTTCAGAATCTGCAAACCTAATGTTATCTTTGGTTTCTAAAGACAACAGAAACTGCGCGCTAACACTGTTTACCTAAACTGCGTTCAGGGTGATGGTTTCCTTGAGTCTGCTGTTCAGTAAGCAGAAAGACTCAAAGAAAATTTTTAGGAAGGATAGCATTTACTCATATACTAATATAAATATATTTAATTATTAGATATTCTGAAGAGATGACTTAAAACTGTATTAATTTAAACATTTCTTTATCTGCTTACTTTGGATCAGCTGATTGCTGTGCATCGCTTCATCAAATAATGAGGAGCAACACGGTCACTTGTTAATATTTTCATATTATTTGGTTTTGTTTTATTTATTATTTAATACTTTTTTGAAAATTCTTGTATCAATGCCCTCTTTAGCAGTTCACACCCTGTGCAACTGCCTATGTTGACTATAGCAGGAGGCAGCTCTGGTTGTAGCACATATACTGGGTACATCTGTGCATTGTGGCTCTTCAAGCTCTGATTGTTTTGTTTCAAAATCTTCTGAAAGCTAAAGGTTTGTTACTATTGGTTGTACTTTTTTCTACAGTATCTTTTTCTTCCACTCACCCTACCATTAATATATTTGGATACAGCACTCTGTGACAGCCAGCTTCTTTAGCAATGACCTTTTGTGGCTTACTAACCTTTTCGAAGGTGTCAGTAACTGTCTGCAGTTAGCAGTTCTCCTCACAGTTCTGTAGGTCATAGCACGGCCATAACATTTCTGTGTTGAAATTAGCTGTAACCATATATAGATCCATCACAAAACCTTCTTTGTAATCGAGCTATGTATGAATTAAACTTTTTGAATTGAATTACTGAAATAAATTAACTTAATTAATAAAATTTTGATTTATTGAAATGTACTTCATGTTTTCATGTTTTTTTTTATTTTTGTTTTTTGTCTACCAGGTGGTGGTTGGACAGACCCTGAACTGGCTGACTTCGAACTGTTGGTGATAATGAGTGCCACAGTCGAACCGACGTCTGCAACCTGCCAGGTTCGAACATCCTACCTCCCGGATGAGATCCTCTGGGGATATGAGTTTCCCCCTGTCGTCTCCCTTTCCCCATCAGGCAAATATGTGGCTGATTTTGCCTTCTTTGACAAAGTGGCAAAAATCAAGACTCCTCCCTTCTGTAAGCAGGCCTCATCACCAAATGACAAGTCAGACATACACCACAATGGTGCAAAAGAAGATGAAACAAGCCGGGAGAAACTCATACTGGAGGAAAACTACAAGGGCAAGGAAAAGAAGCGAGAAAGGGGACGCATAAAAGATAGCAGTGTTCGAATCAGTAATGTATGAAGAAGAGAGCGCAAACAGGAAGATGTGGCAGGAAGCGAAAGTGAGTTAGACACAGGAAGAAGAAAACAAAGTAGCTGCTAAACATATGAAAATCAATTTCATATTGCATACCCACATGCTGACAGTATTTCTCATACATACATCAAGGGCGGACCACAAAGCAGGAAACTAAACACCTGGGTACCCCAGCATCTACCCTTAACATCTAAACAAAAGAAAACCACCAGCCTGTAAACAATAAACTGAAGATATCGGCAACCAGCTTTAGACAGAGGAAAACCTGACTTGTACAAACCTACAGGAGCATTAAAATGCATTTTATATTATATAATATAGAATATAATGTGTAAGGCCGTCTCTGTTTAAATGTAGGGTTTGACCATTCTTCTCCTAAAGCTAAAATATTTCTGTTAAATAGAAGGGAGAATAGGAACAAGACATCTCTTTCGGTTTGTTGTGTGTATTATTGACTCTCAGTACTTTTTTTAAAGGGTCCATTGTGTGGGATTTTAATTACATTTATTAGTAAATGCGCTGACTGCAACCCTCCACTATACCTTTCTCACCTACATGGCTTCTCTACAGCCTGTATTTAATTTGTCCCTCCTGTGCTACTGTAACGAGCATGCTATGTTGCATAAGACAAGTAAGGGCCATGTACTATTAAGGGGACAAATAGACAAATGGCTCTCCTAATTTTATGAATATTCAAAAATTGCAACAGTGAAAACATAATGTTTTCACTCAGCTCCCTATTAGTACACACTGGACCTTTAAAAACTGCCTGCAATGGGTGGTGTAAATACTGGAAACAAGTTATGTCTAATTTTATGGTACTGTATCACATTAAATATTGCAGTCTAACAAAAATTAAACAATAAAAGGTTCCTCTTTGATGACAGTCAAGATGTTTCTGTTGGGTTAAGTGAGGTTAGTCAATTTACTGAAAGCACTTTAACTGGAAATTAAAGTGTTTTTTTTATAAACAAGGAATAACAAAACTAACCTCATTGCATTAAGTGATTAAATTGTGTGTTTACAACAGCTGATGCTCCATGGGTATGAGATAATGCTGTTTGAAAGAAACGTTTTGTGAAATCTTTTTAATTTTTATGTACAGTATGTTTCCATGTCTCTATGTACATTGCATGTAAATATATGTCTCCTATGTGTTTTCATTTGGTACTGAGGCCCATTGACTGACAGTTCTTATTTCCAATTATAACATACTAATTGATGTCGGGGCTCAGTGTTAGTTCTGTAAAGTAAATACTGTAACTTATGTCTTTCTACTGCTGACCTTTTGTCACTCAGTTTGTGTCAAAATGAAAATGAAATATTTTTTAAACAAACCTGAACAGTACCATTAACTTAAAATGAATATGGTACTTTATTAAAGAGGCCATATAAGAATCCAGAATCCTGACTGGGAACAGCCATCTCACAAAAATCCTAAAATTTGTTTAAAAACATTTCCTTTCATAGGTGTTTTAATTTTACAGCAACCAGATAGCCTCAAGTCAATTTGCCTCTTTGCCAAAATTACCCCCATTTCGTATATACATATTGCCATTTTCTCACTTCTCGCTTTTGTTTTTATACCCATGTACTTCCACAGTTTGTTTTTCATACATCATTCATAAAAATGCTTTTGTCTTGCTTGAAATACTACTTTCATTAAACCTTGTATGACACCCTACTTCCAGTTATTGTTTTGGACCAATTGGACCAATTGACTGTTAAGAAATACGAGACAATATCATTCCTGATTAAAGCAAAGTTACTCTGATTGACAGCCCTCTGGCACACATTATTTATTGGAGTTTTAGAATAACACATATGGTAACCTATGTATAGATAATAAAACACATACTTTGAATCAAGTTGTCAAAGTTAGGAAATACAATACATCTCATGGCAATTAACTTAATTTTGTATCTGAAGAAGTTGGATATGAAATATCTAAATCAACAAAGCTATGAAACGGCTGCAGGGAGATATCAAAAGTGAACAATATATTCACAGAAAAACCATGAACAGCCAATTTAAAGAAAAAAATAATAAAAAGCAGTAGTTTGCTGGTCTGAAAATATGTAAAGTCACCATTGCAACACTTTTAAATATGTCTCATTGAATAAATAATACGATTACATGCCTTTCCGTTAACAAATTCTTTGATTGCTCCAAAAACGTCCAATGAGAATTGATAGCTTATGATGTTTTAGACTGAGCTTCTGGCGCCAGGTTGTCCTTGTTTCTAAATCAGAGTCTGTACAATATATGACTCAGTCAAAATGCCGGAAGCTCACTGCTCCTGCATTGTGGATCTAACTCTAACTGCCTGTTTTAATAAATGTATTTTTTACAACATGATAATTCTTTGTGTGTATTGAGCAACAAACTTTCCCACTAAAGTCAACAACTTATATCTTAAATGTGGAGAATAACTTTCAAAAATGATGTTTCAGCTGATATCTTAGTTAATAGATTCCTCAGACATGTGTTCTGTAAGTATATTTATATTCGGATCTGAGTTGCCGTCTGTAGTTATCGTTTTTTTCTCTGTAGATCTGAGTTCATGTTTTTTTTTAAACCTGTATTTTTTGAGGCATGTGTTCTATTTACTTTCTGTTTGTTCTATCATTGCCAACTGTTTGGCTGTTTGCTAGAGTCCATTTACCATTAAAGGAAAGAGCAGAGGCATCTAATTTTTTTTCTGTCTGATCTGAGACGGATGTTGCTGAGCATAATCTGATACAAACGATAATAGGCTGAGGATGGTGCACAACATCTCTACTTGTATTTAAAGCAGTGAAAGAATTTGAAAAGCCTCGATGATGATTGAGACCTAAACTCAGCCCTTAGTTTTAGACAATGATCAGGTAAATGTTGCAAGCAGATTGGGTTCTGAATTCACAGAGCATGCTCTCTAAATGGATCAACTTGTATGACGAGAAAAAACAAAGTAATTCATAAAGTGGGTCTCTTAGTTAAAAAGAGAATAAAAAGAGATTTTGGGTTATTGGAGCCAGAATGGAGAAGATTAGAGAAGTAATTTCAACGGGCGTCATTGAGTGCATCTTTGTATTTCTGTATGTAGTCTGTGTTTAATTGGAGATGTACAGTTAAACAAGATTCTTGTACAGTCTCTCAAGCTGGCACTTGCAGGATTTAATTTTATGAAGCTCTGGGGTGTACCAGGGGGCAGTGTGAGCAATAGAGACAATTATAGTTTTAGTAGGGGCTACAGAGGTTATGGATTGTGAGACTGGTGGAGCAGACCAGGTCCAAGAAATGACCTTGAGTGTGAGTGGGGAAGTTGACTGGTTAAGTGATGTTGAAACAGTTGAGAAGATCCAACAATTCGGCAGTAGGTTTGGAGTTATAATCGTCAATATGAAAATTAAAGTCACCAAGCAGAAGGATAGATGATGAGATTGCACTTGCCTGGGTTAGAAAGTTCAGAGAAAAAAAAGTTTTATAAAGCTTCTTTTGGCCATCACCAGTGTTACATTTAGAGAAAAAAGGATGAATCCGGCAAGACTGAGAACACATCCCAACTGAGAAGCATGATGGGTGGCAGCATCATGTTGTGGGGGTGTTTTGCTGCAGGAAGGACTGGTGTACTTCACAAGATGGATTCTGGACTAGCAAACATTATATGGAAATATAGAAGCATCATCTCAAGATGGTAAAATGAGTAATAATGATTTATTGCCAGACAATGAGACAAAAAACTTTGTGTCCTTTAAGACAGTGTATGTAAACATCTGATATCATTTGAAGATAGCAGACACAACAATAAAACAACAAAATTTGTGGAAAATTCAAAAATGTTGAAAGGGGATGGGGATGGGGGCTGGTGCCTATAACCAGCATACAATGGGATTAGGAGAGAGGAGGGGCCAACCCTGGGCACCACTCCATTGCAGCAACTTTTTTTCATTTATTGTTGGGACTGGGACAAAAAGCTGACCCACCCACAATGTCTTTGTACCTTGCATGACTGAACAGAACAACATTAGAGGAAAATATTAATGCCTGAATTAATGTGATTTTATTATTTGGTAGTTAAGATTTTGTAATTCTATTGTTTTTTAAGGCAACATCATCCAATAAATTAAACGCTCCAGGTCTTTGTTCGAGGAAACCAAATAATGATTTTAGCTTTGATCTAGTGCGTTGAAGATTGAACAACAGATCACGCTAAGTGGAGGTACTTCTTTCAAAAGCAAGTAAAGAATTTTACTGGTTTTCATTCAAGCAGATGATAGTGTTTCATTTCCTGAACTTTGATCAACAGCAGCGGCTCTGTCATTTGCATCAGTCGTGGAATGCTACAACTTTGAACAACCTCACATTTATTCTGCTCCTTACTTTGCCAAAAAAGCAACTATGACTGTCTTCAATTTTTTTTTTTTTCTGAGTTGTTGGACCTTTACTGGTGAGTTGAAATGAATATTATTTACCCATACATGTTTAAAGTCAAAAGCAAGTAATAAGCTGTTTTTTAAAACACATTTCTTTAAAACATTGTTTGAGTGAATCAGTGATAAAATCTTAATTTCGTAGCTGTATCAACGAATAAAATGTTTTACAAAGATCTTCTTAAGTTCTGAAAAGTCGGTGAAGAATACTAACTACTACACTGCAAAGTCAATGCAAGCGACTGTCCACTGTCGCTACATAGTCTTCCAGGAGGAGTGAATGCAGCAAGTCACTGACTCAATGCTATCTGCTGGGTTTCCTTAGATTGAAAACTTTTCAACCAATTTGAATAATAAACTGAATCTGACTGCACTGTTTGATAGTTAGGATTACTTGGAATGCATGTACCTGACTTGAAATCTGTCTGATTCGACTGAACTGACTTTGTAAAGTGCCTTAAGGTGAAATGTGTTGTGAATTGGCGCTATATAAATAAAACGCAATTGAATTGAACTGAATTATTTTTAGAACATTTTGTCTCATTACAACTTCAAATTTCACCTCAATTTATTCCCACTTCATGTGATAGACCACATAAGGTAGTGCTTAATTGTTGTGTTGAAACCTTGAAAGCATGGCAATATTTAATACAAATTGTCAGTTGAATTTATGTTTGAACTTTGACTATATGGGCCATAATGAAGCAAGATTATGCCTTGATCTATTCCATTGTAGGCTGTGTGCATTTGCGTGTGCAATAATTTTGCTTTTTTTTAATTAACCTTATTATTATACATCTACAGCGCTCTTAGTCAATCCAAAATGCTAATAAACCACAAACCTGAATATTTTGGAAAGTAAAAGTAAGATTTTGGCTCTTTGGGGAGAATTTCCATGTCAGAGCTACTATTGGCGTCCTGAATTATTATACTACTAATTAAAAAATAAAAACAATTACTATTTTAGTTGTTTATTGCTAGCATGTTATTGGTTAAAATTTATGAATAAATATTTTTGACAATAATAAATATTGTCATCCTTCTGTTCAACAGCCACAAATCCTTTCCTTTGTGGAGTCTGCTGCTAGTTTTACGATCTGTTGGCGATCAACCTTTGGTGCAGCAGCAACCACAGTCTCCCAGACACTGTTCAGAGAAGTGGACTGGTTTCCTTCACCATAAAGTATCTGTTTAACAAGGTCCACAAGTACTTAATTGGGTTTAAGTCATGTACATGTTAACACTCTTTCATCTTTAAGGCCTCTATTTGGTAGCCATATAGTGGAGTACGTGGCTGTATTGTCCTCCGAAAATCATATTCTTCCTAAAAAGACCAGCCTTGGGCCTATCCATCTGGTGAAGAGTCCCTTTTATCTCATCCGTACATGAAACATTTGAAAAATCTGTCCTCAGATATTTCTTGGCTCAGTCTGGATGTTCCAGTTCATCTGTCGAGTTCAGTGGTGGTCAGGCTTCCGCCTTTCTTAGCTTGGCCATGTCTCTGAACACCTTTTACTTCTGGGAACTTCAGTTAGGTTTTGAATATGACAGCACTGGAGGAGAATGGATTCATTTTAGCTTCATGTTGGATTCTTCTTAAATCTTTTACATCATTCGGTCGACCGATTAGATTATTTGCAGCAAAATCTTTGATGTCTCTATGATCCCACTTCAATATCTTATCAATTTCAAGAGTAATATAATTGCATTTTCTCATTGGCCTAATAATAGACACACAGTTAACATCTATGGTGTCTGTCCTGCTGGACGTTTAATCTTAGCCACTGTCTCAAATCTTTTGCAGCCTCTAACTGGTTTTCTTCCAGAATAACTTTGTGTTTAGTTCCATCCATCTTCCTATCAACTAGTCTCCCTCTCATTGTAGAAAAATAGCATCACCAAAACATGATAATGCCACATGAAACAAAAGGCAGCATAATTATTAATTCAAGCTGAGCAGGAAATCTTTTAGGGCCATGTTAAGGTGTCAATGGTAAAAGCATCAAATTGGAAAGCCCACCATTTGCCGGGTATTAGTCTTACATAAAATACACATCCAAACCTAAAGTTTTTCAGACAGAACAAACATATTTGTTTTTCTCACCATTTTTAAATTATGAGAACTTGCCCAACTGGTCCTCACGTGATTTGTGGACTTGGAGAAGGGATTTGACCGTGTCTCTCATGCTGCCCTGTGGGGGATGCTCCAGGAGTATGGAGTCTGAGGCCTTTAATTAGGGGCCAATCAGTCTCTGTACATGCAGAGCAGGTGTCTGGTTCGCATTGCCATTGTTAAGTCTGACCTGTTCCCAGTGCAAGTTGGAGACTGGCAGGGCTGCCCTTTGTCACCAGTCCTGTTCTTAACATTCATGGACAGGATTTCTAGGCACAGCCAAGAGCTGCAGGGGTTCCAGTTTGAGGACCAATAGATTTTGTCTCTGCTTTTTGCGGGTAATATGGTTCTGCTGCCTCCAGCCTAGACCTACAGAATGCACTAGGCGGGTAGCAGCCCAGTGCGAAGCGGTGGGGATGAGAATCAGCTCTTCCAAGTCCAAGGCCACGGGTCTCAACCCGAAAAGGGTGGCTCAACCTCTCCAGGTCCAAGTGGAGAAGTTCAGGAGAAGGCCCAGGAAATGGCCCAGGACAAGCTGGAGGGACTATGTTTCCCTGCTGGCCTTGGTAAAATCTCCGGCTCCGGCAAGTATAGGATGTTCACTAAATATGCTAATGATTGATTTAAAATATCTCCAAATCCCTGTAAAAGCATCTAAGATTCCTCAACCCCAATTCCAAAAAAGTTGCAATATTGTTAAAATATAAAGAAAAGCAGAATACAATGATTTGGAAATCGTTTGATATTTTACTCACGATGTAACATGTGCAAACTACCTGTTGTTTATGGACAAAAAAGGCATACTTTACGTGTCAAATAATGCAAACTGTCATGTGATTTTTACCTTTCCCTTATTCCATAGTCCTTTTTATCAATTGCTTTCCAACAGATCCAAAGATCCTACTGGTGGGGAGATGTGGGTATCAAATGGGAGAGACAGTCAACAGTATTTTTTTGTGCATATATAATTTGAAAGACAGTCCTGTGGAAAACATTATACGGTTGATGCGTTCCACAAACACTTTCCTTATTTGCAGTGAGATTTTTTTGGAGAGAGTGAGAAACAGAGGAAAAGCATGAGATGCCAGCTGCTTGAGAGTTGACAACGCTGCTAAAACTTCAATGAAAATGTAAAAGGGATGTGAAAATATTTACATGGCACCAAATATTTTTTGTGTTTAAAAGAAACAATTAACTGTTTCTTGTTTTAAAGATACTGCAAAGAGAAAATAAAAAGCAAAATACAAATAAAGCAAATGAAATCAATTTCATGTCCACTCATGCTGTACATACATATTTATTTGTGTATTCATACAAATTTATACATACTGTATTTCAATATGTCAAATTCTCCAGTACGTCTTTAAGACCATCACAACTTGTTTAAATTTGGCTTTTACCTATATCTTTCTTTTAGGAATTGCGGCAACAGACTCATCAGTGACGCTTTATCGACTGAAGAACAGCTCTGTGTGTCTACATGCAAAAAACCAACCTATGCATAATAGTGTTCAATGGGCATTTGGCAAAATATTCATTGCTAGTAAGGAGGTTATCAACCCAGTATATAAAGACAGAGTGTCTTTTATTTCTGAAAACTTGACCTTGTGTATAAACAAGCTGACCGAAAGTGACACAGGCATCTATGAGGCATCTTACCTTGGGAATGACTACCGTAAAATATCAGAGTCACACCACGTCATTGTACAAGGTATCTGTACTTTGTCTTAAGTTTGTACGAAATCTTTTGCCGTTACTTTTGAAAGTTGCATTGTTTTATGTATTTACTCTCAAACTCTCACAATTATTTCTCTTTGTGTTGCTTGAATTGAGACACCAATGTCAGTTTTTGAGTGGTGTGTACAGAAGTAACCAGCAGAGGGTGACATTTATTAATCTGCTTGTTTTGGGTATTTCAGAAATGGTTCCCAACCCTGTGATGACTGTGATGACTTTGGAGCATCACAATCTTTCAGCAGAGCTGTGTAATTTCACAGTAAACTGCTCCATCCAGGATGATTGGCTGTGGTCTAACTGTAGTAAAGATGGCTGCAGAACATATCAGGGGTCCTTCAATAAACTCAACATCACCATCATTACTGACAACACAGCTGTTGTCTGCAGTGGCAGCAACTATGTCAGCAGAAATAACATCTCAAAAAGTATTCCACTGTGTAAGTAGAAAACGTTTTTCTGAAACTAGATTAAAGCTAGCTCATGATTAAAGCAATTAATGTGAGTTAAAGTAATTTAAAGGAATTTAGACCTTTTTTTAATCTAATTAATAATTTCTAGATTAACTTGTTTTTCTTTTTTTACAGGTTTTGTAACATCTAATCCTGAACATAAAAAGGAATTACAACCAGATTTTAATATAATTACTATAATCATCATAATTAGTTCTAGTGTATTTCTTCTCGGTGGATGTGCTGGTTTAGCCATACAACTTTGGCTATTCAGGCAAAAAAAGGTAATCCATGGGAAAGAAAATATATTTTATTCAAATTATTTATTATTTTGGGACATTAGAGAGCTTATTTTTATTCATATTCTCTCTCATTTTTTAAAGAAAATATAATTCCCTTCTACTTTTATTCCAGGAAAGAACATCTGCTGTTCAGTCAATACAAAGCGGACCGCTAGAGACAAAGCGACCGTCTGAGCCCAGAGTCTCTACATCTTCCAGTGAACCCGAGCCTTCTTATGAGAATGTGGAAACCACCCAGTCCCAAGAGAATACAATCCCAAGAAATGAGCAAATCTTGAGTGAGAGTGAGAGGACAGATACTGTTTATAGCTTCCCAAGAAAGGCTGACACTTGTGTCAAAAGTGACAGGAGAAACGATGCATTAGGTGATAGGGAGTCACAAAAAACTTTGACCTTTGTGTCTGTCGATGTAAATAAGGAACAGAGCCTCACACAAACCGAAACAGTGTACAGTATGCTGCAGATCCCCAAAAAATCTGAACTTATAGCACCACCAAGAGGACAAATATGAATGTGAGAGGCCTAAAAACCTAAAGCAGTAAGTGAACACCAGATGAAGTCTATTTATCTATTTTGTTCTGCTCATCTGAGATTGATATCATGGGTAAAAGATCTAGAAGGGAAACCCACACATCCCTATCTCCAGAGACACTTTCCACCTTATTCTTGGCAGGACAGGACTTCAGTTACTAGCTGCTCCAGGGTAGAACCAGACCTGGTGCCTGACCAAACCAGCCCCCCCCCCTCCCTGCGCTGGACACTAAAAAGGGAAAGCTGGGAGCAGGTTTCCTCCCGGTACAGGTGGAAAACCCTCATCTGGAATGTTTTTTTTTTCCGACTGATCGGGCCAATTTTGCTGAAAAAAAATCCCCAAAGCCTACATTAAAAAATATACCCCCCAAAAAATGGGCCCCTGCACGGGCCCCAAAAGGGCCTTTTTCCCACTGAGAAAGACAATCAAGTTTTTTTCGGAAAGTTATTACAAACCCCTACCCCTAAAGTTTGGGGTGAAAAATTCCCCGAGCTGGATGTGTTATTCCCCCCAAAAAATTTGGACTGCTGTTACTGTGGGGCCCTTTTCCCGGGGTTTTTGCCAACCGAAATGCCGCGTATTACAACAATGCACGGGTAAACGGAATAACAGACTGGAAAGATCTTTCTGCCAAAGTTGAAAAGCATGTTGTTAAGAATGACTTGGATATTCCAACAGATATACAGATCAATGAAGTGTTTTGGGGTTTTGAAGTGACTGTGGGCTCATTAGCGTCTGAGCCTGAAAACCAAATCCTGGGCTCTATAGAGAAAAATGGAATAGATCTGTCTAAATGCCACGGACAGGGCTATGATAAGACATACCAGACATCCTCCACCAGAAGCTCACCCAGCTCAACGTCCCAGCCTCCACCTGTCAGTGGATCAACAGCTTCCTGACAGACCGACAGCAGCAGGTGAGACTAGGGAGCATCTTCTCCCGAACCAGATCAATAAGTACTGGTGCCCCCCAGGGGTGTGTTCTATCCCCACTCCTCTTCTCCCTGTACACAAATGACTGCACCTTAGCGGACTCGTCCGTGAAACTCCTTATGTTTGCAGATGACACCACTGTCATTGGACTGATCCAGGACGGTGATGAGTCTGCATACAGACAGGAGGTGGATTTCCTGATACACTGGTGTAGTCAGAACTGCCTGGAACTAAACCCACTCAAGACTATGGAGATGGTAGTGGACTTTCGGAAAACACCACCTCCATACACCCCCCTCACCATCCTCAACAACACCGTGTCGGCTGTGGACCACTTCAGGTTCTTAGGAACCTCCATCTCTGAGGACCTGAGATGGTCTTCACACATAGACACTGTTCGAAAGAAGGCCCAGCAGAGACTGTACTTCCTGAGGCAACTCAAGAAGTACAACCTTCCACAGGAGCTGCTGGTCATCTTCTACACTGCCATCATTCAGTCTGTCCTGTCTTCATCCATCTCAGTGTGGTTTGGTTCATCCACAAAACAGGACAGGTCCAGACTGCAACGAATAATCAGGACTGCAGAGAGAATCATCAGGGCTGACCTTCCTTCCATCCAGGACTTATACAGGTCAAGGGTCAGGAAAAGAGCTGCTAAAATCTCTGCAGACCCCACACACCCTGCACATAAACTGTTTAGAGTTCTGCCTTCAGGCCGACGCTACAGAACACTGTTCACTAAAACCAGCCACCACAGAGACAGTTTCTTCCCCCAGGCTGTTTCTCTGTTGAACTTTCAATAGAGTACAAAACAACAGCAGACAGATGTTGCAAATGCACCTTTTTATTTATATATGTGTATATTTGTACATTGTAATTATGTATAATCTCTAGTGCAAAAACAAAAACCAAAGAGCAAAGTGTACCGGGGTCAAATTCCTTGTTTGTATGTACAAACTTGGCAATAAAGCTGATTCTGATTCTGATTCTGATTCTGATGATGGGGCTGCGAATATGAGTGGCGTGTATTTAGGCGTACAGGCAAGAGGGAGCCCCTTGCCGGTTATGTTCATTGCGCTGCTCATAACCTCAACCTTGCTCTCAACGACTCTGTTAAAAATGTCCCTGGAGTGAAGCAGTTCTATGACACTGTAGAGAACCTGTACAACTTTTTTGGACACAGTATCAAACGATGGGCGCTCCTCAGTGAATTAATGACGCCAGAGAGCAGAACTGTCACAATAAAACGCCTCTGTCCCACTCGATGGTCATCTCGAAGATGATGCGCTTTTTGCACAGAAATGGAGAGATTATAAAAGCCCTGGTCAAAATATCCCTGACCAGTGACAAAAAAGAGGAGCGCACGTTTTCAATGCCTGTCTTGATATTATCATTCAACAACTGTCCCAAAGATTCACCAGCTTAAACAGAATTGTGAAAATGTTTGAGGCAATTCACCCCAACACATTGCTGCAAGCAGGAGATGAGGAGTTACACCAAGCTGCCCGGCGGCTTAGTGAGCAGTGAGCACTACAGTCAGGACATCGCCCCCAGCTTCCCTGGCCAACTGCTTTGTTTTAGAACCTCTTTTTGGCACCAGATAACGAAGCAAAAATGCTCTTTGTGAACCAATTGGATTGGATATGAACTGGACCTGTTTTTCTTGTAAAGTGTCTTGAGACGACATTTGTTGTGATATTGGCACCAAATGTATTGAATTCAAAGCAAACACCAACCTAATTTATTTTCCAGTGGTGTGGCAAGCAGCTTTCCAATACAACCAAAGTGTCCAATGTTTTGTGCTGTCTATGTACCTATCATCCCAAGTTTTTGGTTATTCATTGTTTGCTTTTTAGATAATTAGTTAACACAACTTCTTACCAAATTTTAGATGCGAATATTTCTTTGGATGAGTGCAGTTTCCATCAATAAATTGCAATGAAATGAATATAGACAGAATAATCAAAATAAAAATTTGTTTGCACAAACATTGCGATGACTACATTTAATTAACCAATTCTGTATAAATCCTGTTTAATGACTACAGATATCTTTGTGAATAATTTTGTACATTTTTCCTTGTTCAATGTGACTGCTCAGAAGGCAAGGACGCTGTTCTGTAATACTGCAAAGCGCACTGAAATGTGGCATTGGTAAAATCTTTGTTATCATCCTGAGAACAACCTGTGTTGGTATTAAATCTATTATTTTTCAAATGTTTGGAACTTATAGTCTGGTATTTGTTCCTATATATATATTCATTGTCTTTGCTTACAATACTGAATTTGTTATCTGATAAGATGCACAGGGATTTTTATTTAAAACCACAAAATCTTGAAATAAATGTTTGATACTGTAAAAGTATGTTAATATCATATAAAAAACTTAATTGTCTGTGACTAATCTTACAGATGTATATTATGTGACCAGTTTAAGAACTTGAGTATCTTTCAATGTTAGAGCTTTTATGACAAAACAATTCGTTTGTGAGAATGGTTTAATTTAGGAGAAAACTGTCTCTGTTAGACCTTTGAAAAATCTGTACCCTAAAGTAGAAGCAGCACCCTGAAATTAAAGCGAAGATTTAACTTTTTCCACAAGTTGACAAAAAAAAACACATAACATGATATTCTTCCAGTTGACAGTGCCATATACCACCACACAAGATAGTTAAATTTGGTTGTTAACTCCTGCTCGAATGAAACACTAAGTCGCAGGTAAGAAGATTTCTCGTTGTGAGGGTGCTGGGAAGCATCCCCCTCACTAAGTGAAGCACACACAAACACTAATAGCAAGTTGGTATTGTTATGTTTTATTTTGATGATTAACTTCTTTTTCTTTGAGGTCCACTTCCTGAGGGCTAGCTTCATGGAGTGCACACATGATGGCAGTCTAATGACTTCACCTGGAGGGACTTCCCTAATCATCCCTCTCATTGGGGCAGACCACTGGGTGAAGCTGAGGGTTGAAATGGACTGACGTTTTTGTTTTGATTTGCTCTTTTTTTGTTGACTTGTATATTTAAATAAGTTGTTAGTCAAGTGTGTGTATGTGTTTAAAATGACTTCTGAGCAATTCTGATAGCTTATGTAGCTGTTTTGCTTAAGGGAAATCCCCCTTTAATTTGAAGAGTGGTAGCATCCCTATATATTTAAGCAGGATTGCAGAATAGGAGTGGTTGTTTTTTTTTTGTTTTCTTTGTTGAGATGGGTTGTGCCAAAGTTATTTTTCTGCCTGACCTGTGATGCAAGAGACCTGTACCAGAATCTGCACTGGTGAGCTGATGGTGCACATTTTTTATGAAAGAAATTAAATGAAAAAACACAGAGCTCTGGAAAACTGATGAAGCCTGTTGTTGCATTTTTTTCATCTTATGGTCCTCCTCCTAACTACTGGGTTTTGTCATCCTGTCTGAGGGTTCTACAACACAAAAGAGCCCCCACACTCGTCCACGGTTCCAGTATACGATTAGGGATGAAATGATTACTGGTTTTAATAATTACTATGGCAAAAATTACATACTGTTGGTTATACAATGTTAAATTGAATTTACCTCAAAATTATATGTGATAGTAAAGTAATAGTTAAGTAGCTACATTTCACTTTATGTTTGTTTATTTCATGTAAATGATCGTTATGGGCTGCGCAGTCGTTATGGGTGGTGCAGTTGGTAGCACTGTTGCCTTGCAGCAAGAAGGCCCTGGGTTTGACTCCCGGCAGGGGTCTTTCTGCATGGAGTTTGCATGTTCTCTCCCTGCATGCGTGGGTTCTCACTGGGAACTCCGGGAACTACATGCCTGTGTGCATGGTTGTTTGTGTGTTGCCCTGCGGTGGACTGGCGACCTGTCCAGGGTGTACCCCGCCTCTCGCCCATAGACTGCTGGAGATAGGCACAAACTTCCCTGCAACCCAGTATGGAAGAAGCGGTATAGAAAATGACTGACTGACTGAATTGTTATATTAGTGGGGTTACTAACAGATTAATTATTGAGCCTTATAGTGACTGGATACATAATTAAATGCTACAACATTCAGACTCTGGTGCAGAGAAAACTATGGACACAGAATAAACAGCTTAGAAGGTTTACTGTATACAACATAACCAATGTGTTCTTCTGCATCTGTTGATGGTTCTCAGGAGTACTGGAAGGGAGAGGTGTGGATTAGTGGATAGCAATGAAGGTAGATTTTTCTTGAGATGATAAATAATGAAGTCTAGTTTGCGCTTACTTAGTTTCAGGGTGGGACTTAGTCCAGGGGGAGATGGTGTCTAATACCTGGCCGGATCTGAGATTGGCAGAAGCAAAAGGATTGGAGCAGTGTGTCTGCTGGTAGGATTTCCTGGTGGGAATGAGAGACAGGTTGAGGGTGAACTGGCAGGTGAGCGTTCTCCAGGAAGATGACGAGCTCAAGCTGACTTTTCCTTGGGAGGCATTTGGAGGAGCGTCAGGGACATGGGAAGGATCTGAAATGAGGAAGAGGGGGTAAGAGTCAGGTGTGGAAACAAAACCAAGGTCATGAGGAGGAAGTGAAGTGCTTCCAACATCAACATTTCAGGTTAAAGGATCTGGAGGGAGGGACAAGAAAATATAGGAAGTTAACACACTTAGAGATAGCTTATGGTAATAATGGTACGTGTAATAAATGTAGCATTTAAGTAGCTTTGGAGGCGAGGGTGTTGGAATTGGAGGCTTGGCTCCGCTCTGTTTCACCGAGGGTAGGTCCCCATAGCAGTCCTTCAGCAGCGCCCGCGCAGGTGTGACTTCAGGCCAGCTGGGTGACGTTACGTAAAAAATGTAGTTCTAGACCCCAGCCCACGGGTCACCACCAACCCGTGTTTCTAACAGATTTTCCACGCTTACACATGCTGAAAATCTGACTCTGGTAATTGGGATCTGCATAGTCAAAAACGTGGCATTAGAGACACCAGCGACTATAGTCAAACGTCTGCCAGGGGCCAGAACGGGCAACATCAAATCCTACCTGAAACTCCTGGCTAAGGATAAGCATAAATACAGTGAGACTGTTTTCCACGCTGGTGGTTATGACTCCCAGTTACGCCAGTCGGAGGTCAATAAAGTTAGTGTTGCTTCGATGTGTAAGTTTGCCAAAACAATGTCGGACTCCGTAATTTTCTCTGGTCCCCTCCCTGATCTGACCAGTGACGACATGTTTAGCCGCATGCTGTCATTCAAGCACTACTTGTCTAGGTCAGTGTTTCTCAACTCTGGTCTTCAAGGCACACTGTCCAGAATGTTTTAGATGTTTCTCTGCTTCAGCAGACTTGATTTCAGTTGATGGCTGATTAACAGATTTTTGCTGAACTGTAATCATCTGAATCAGCTGTGTTAAAGCAGGGAAACATCTGAAACATGCTGGACAGTGTAACTTAAGGACCAGGATTGAAAAACACTGGTCTATGTGGTGTCCTGAAAATCATGTGGGCTACATTGATAGTTGGGTAACATTTTGGGGAAGACCTGGTCTGATCTGGAGAGGTGGCATCAATCCCACTTTGAATGGAGCAGCTCTTCTTTCTCCAAAACTCTGACCACCCAGGGTTCAGACCAGGAAGCAGGGTTGTAGTTTAACACTCCTCTCTGCAGCTTCTGTACTGCTACCCACCCGTTAGCCCATAAGACATGTCTCGCCCACAACCAAAGTTAAATGGATTAAAACATAATCTAAAAGGAGCGCACCATGAAAATTTTCTAAAAATGAACACAGCTTAGACTAAAAAGATAAATAAAACAATTAAATGTGGCTTATTGAACATAGGATCTCTCTCTGCAAAGACTTTGTTAGTTAATGACTTGATTTGTGACAATCAGATTGATTTACTTTGTCTCACAGAAACCTGGCTGCAGCAAGAGGATTATGTTAATAAAAATGAATCAACTCCTACCAATTATTAAAATTTTCACATACCTCGAAATACTGGGCGAGGAGGAGGAGTAACAACAATCTTTCAGTCCGATTTATTGATTAGTCCCAGACCAATTAATAGCTACAACTTATTTGAATATTTAATCCTTAGTTTTCCTCATACAAATTGCAAAGCACTAAAAACACTTCTGCTTGTTGTATTATAATGTCCACCAGGCCCTCATTCTCAATTTGTACATGAGTTTTCAGACTTTTTATCTGATTTAGTGTTAAACACAGATAAGGTCATTATAATGGGGGATTTTAACATTTACATTGACACTGAAAGTGATAGCCTAAATACAGCCTTTAATGCTATCTTAGACTCATTTGGCTTTGCTCATAACATTAGCAAACCTACCCACTTTTGTCTTCATTCTCTGGAGCTTGTGCAGACATATGGCATTGTGTGTAAAGACATAACAATATTTTCTCATAACCCTGTCCTCTCTGACCATTTTTTAATAACCTTTGAGTTTAATTTAACCGAGTACTCCACACCTGAAAGAAAATTTCATTATAGTAGATCATTATCAGACAATGATGTAACAGCCTTTAAAGAATCTGTTCCATTTTTAATTTCCTCATTACAGAAAAACACAGTGGAGGGCAATAATTTAGTTTCCTTCCCTTCACAAATTGATTCTGTTGTTCATCATGTTACTTCCTAATTGCGTGGTGCATCAGAGAACGCAGCCCCTTTGAAAGAGAAGGTAATTATTCATAGGAGGCTGGCTCCCTGGTTTAATTCAGAGCTGTGTACTTTAAAGCACAATGTTAGAAAATTGGAGAGAAAATGGCGCTCTACACACCTAGAGGATTCCTGCTTCATCTGGCAAAATAGCCTATATGTTGTATAAAAAGACAATTCGCCAAGCTAGAAAAGCTTATTTCTCATCTTTATGAGAAGAGAATTAAGAATAATTATAGATTACTTTTTAGTAGAGTTGCTAAACTTACACATAGTCGTAGCTCTGTTGAGCCATCCATCCTCTCAGTCCTCACCAGTAATGACTTTATGGGATTATTTTTAAATAAAAATGATTCTGTTAAAAATAAAATATTTGACATACTCCCAAACATGATTACCTCATCCTCAGCAAGTGAGACAACATTGGAAGTAACTGTAAAAACTGATCTGTGTTTGGACTGTTTTGATCCTGTGGAGCTTCCCGAGTTATCAAAAATATTAGCTTCATCTAAACCTTTAACTTGTATGTTAGACCCAATCCCAACCACATTATTTAAGAAAGTGTTCCCTTGGATTATTACCCCCATTTTAGATATGATTAATCTAATCATATCTAAAATGTACCACAGATACGATTAGGTATCTAATCTAATCGTATATCTGCCACATATCCGTTAGTAAACAGATATGTACCACAGGCTTTTAAGGTAGCTTTATTAAACCTTTACTTAAAAAACCTTTGCTTGATCAAGATGACTTATGACATTACAGACCTATATCCAATCTTCCGTATTTATCTAAAATTGTTGAGAAAATAGTTGCTAATCAAGTGTGTGAGCATTTATACAGCAATGACATGTTTGAAGAGTTTCAGTCAGGTTTCATAGCACTGAAACAGCACTCCTGAAAGTCACTAATGATATTCTCATAGCCTTAGGTAATGGACTTGTGTCTGTACTTGTCCTGTTAGAGCTCAGTGCTGCATTTAACACAGCTGATCACAATTTTCTCTTAGAACAGCTGGAACATGCTGTAGGGATCAGGGGAACAGCACTAGGCTGGTTTAAATCCTATTTGACAGATTCCAGTTTGTTAATGAAAATGATAAATAATTTTATCATTAGCATGGGATACATTTCTACTGTTATGCTGATGACATAAATCCTGATGAGTCCAACCAGTTAGACAGACTACAAGACATAAAAACCTGAATGTCTTGTTACTGAAAAGTGATATATAAATAAACTTACCTTACATGTTTTGCTTCTAAATTCAGACAAGACAGAAGTTGTAGTCTTTGAAAAAGAAACTGCTCAGTCAATAAATTAATGTGGACGGCATTAAATTGACCTCGGTAATAAAGTAAAAAACCTTGGTGTTATTTTTGACCAGGACATGTCATTTACCCAGGAGTGATGCTGAAAAACTAGTCCATGCATTTGTTACTTCAAGGCTGGACTATTGTAATTCTTTACTATCAGGATGTCCACAAAATGTAGTTAAAAGCCTTCAGCTGATCCAAAATGCTGCAGCAAGAGTTCTGATGAAAATTAAAAAGAGAGATCATATTCTCCTATTTTAGCTTCCCTTCATTGGTTCCCTGTTAAATCCAGAATCAAATTAAAAATTCTCCTTCTCACATATAAAGATGCAGTTTAACTGAGCTATAGTAGCTTAATGATCTAGCTCCATCATACATCAGAGATCTGATTGTTCCAAATATTCCTAACAGAGCACTTCGTTCTCAGACTGCAGGTTTACAGGTTATTCCTAGAGTCTCTAAAAGTAGAATTGGAGGATGATCTTCCAATTTTAGTCCCTGTTTTAGTCCGTGGGGCAGACACCCTGTCTACTTTTAAGGCTAGGCTTAAAACTTTCCTTTTTGATAAAGCTTAAAATGAGAGTGCCCTAGATTATCCTGAACTATCTCTACGGATATGCTGCTATAGGCTTAGGCTTCTTGAGAACATAATGACCACTTTCCATCACGCAGCTACATTCTCATACTACTCTCCAATTTTGCATTATTTGCTGTTATTTCAGTTTTAAACTTGATGTTCTTTCTCTGTTTTTACTCTTCCTAGAAGCTACACATGGCCTGGCTCTGTGTTTAGCTGTGACACCTTGCTGTAGGGGGCATCGGCCAAGCTGCTGCTGCCAACAACTTAATGTTCTCCTTCTACAGATGATACACTTGGCCCTACAGGTGCTGGTCATTAAATTAGAATATCAAGAAAAATTTTATTTATTTGAGTAATTCCATTCAAAAAGTGAAACTTGTGTATTATATTCATTCATTACACACAGACTATATTTAAATGTTTATTTCTTTTAATTTCGATGATTATAACTGACAACTAATGAAAACCCCAAATTGAGTATCTCAGAAAATTAGAATATTGTGAAAAGGTTCAATATTGAAGTCACCTGGTGCCAAACTCTAATCTGCTAATTAACTCAACACACCTGCAAATAACTTTAAATGGTCTCTTAGTTCTGTAGGCTACACAATCATGGGGAAGACTGCTGACTTGACAGTTGTCCAAAAGATGACCATTGACACCTTGCACAAGGAGAGCAAGATACAAAAGGTCATTGCTAAGGAGGCTGGCTGTTCACAGAGCTACAAGCACATTAATAGAGAGGCGAAGGGAAGGAAAAGATGTGGTAGAAAAAAAGTGTACAAGCAATAGGGATAACCGGACCCTGGAGAGGATTGTGAAACAAAACCCGTTCAAAAATGTGGGTATGCAAGACATGGGTTTCAGCTGTCGCATTCCTTGTGTCAAGCCACTCTTGAACAAGAGACAGCATCAGAAGCGTCTTTCCTGGGCTAAAGACAAGAAGGACTGGGCTGCTGCTGAGTGGTCCAAAGTTATGTTCTCTGATGAAAGTAAATTTTGCATTTCCTTTGGGAATCAAAGTCCCAGAATCTGGAGGAAGAGAGGGGAGGCACAGAATCCACGTTGCTTGAGGTCCAGTGTAAAGTTCCCACATTCAGTGATGGTTTGGGGTGCCATGTCATCGCCTGGTGTTGGTCAACTGTGTGTTTTGGAGGTCCAAGGTCAACGCAGCGTAAAGTTTTAGAGCACTTCATGCTTCCTACTTTTAACTAACTTTATGGAGATGCAGATTTCGTTTTCCAACAGGACTTGGCACCTGCACACAGTGTATAAGCTACCAGAACCAGGTTTAAGGACCATGGTATCCCTGTTCTTAATTGGCCAGCAAACTCGCCTGACCTTAACCCCATAGAAAATCTATGGGGTATTGTGAAGAGGAAGATGCAGATCCAACAATCCAGAGCAACCTGGGCTCTCATAACACCTGAGCAGTGCCACAGACTGATCGACTCCATGCCATGCCGCATTGCTGCAGTAATCCAGGCAAAAGGAGCCCCAACTAAGTATTGAGTGCTGTACATGCTCATACTTTTCATGTTCATACTTTCAGTTGACATTTCTTAAAATCTTATTTTTGTATTGGTCTTAAATAATATTCTAATTTTCTGAGATACTGAATTTGGGGTTTTAGTTGTCAGTTATAATCATACATCAACATTTGAAATATATCAGACTGTGTGTAATGAATGCATATAATAAACAAGTTTCACTTTTTGAATGGAATTACTGAAATACATTTTTTCATGATATTCTAATTTTATGACCAGCACCTGTATATTTCACTGTTTAACATGGTCTCTCTCCTAGATACAGCCACTGGCTGAGCTTTTATTGTGACTAACTGTAAATGATCTCTTTCATACTATAGACTTTAAAAATGGCTCAGAGTTCATCTGCTTAGCCTTCTTTCTCTCCTAAATGAAGGCACTAAAGGAGCTACTACCCTTAATGTTTTACTTCTCTCTTTTTTTAATTTTTTTTATTTTTTTACTGTGGCCATTGTGGAGAGGTTGGAATTTAATTGATTTATTGTGTGGACAGGTGTCTTATATACAGATAACGAGTTCAAACAGGTGCAGTTAATACCGGTAATGAGTAGAGAACAGGAGGGCTTCTTAAAGAAGAACTAACAGGCCTGTGAGAGCCGTGATTATTACTGGTTGTTAGGTGATCAAATACTTATGTCATGAAATAAAATGCAAATAAATTACTTAAAACACAATGTGGTTTTCTGGATTTTTGTTTTAGATTCTGTCACTCACAGTTGAAGAGGACCTATGATACAAATTGAAGACTTCTACATGCTTTGCAAGTGGGAAAACCTGCAAAATCTGCAGTGTATAAAATACTTTCTCCCCCCACTATAGCTACTGGCCAATATCACTTATAAATTAAGGTTTTAAAATCCTCAGCAAGACCTTGGCCACAAAGCTAGAACATATAACCGCTCGTAGTATACATCCTGACCAGACTGGATTTGTTAAAAATTGTTATGCTATAAATAATACAAGACGATTCATCAATCTACAAGACTGTTGCAAAATCAAAAATAAAATCTGGTTGTTTCATTAGATGCAGAGAAGGCTTTTGACAAGATTAACTGGAAATTTCTATTACCTACATCACAAAACTCCTAAAAGTACCAGGACCAAATATTTCCAAGCAGAACATGACTAAAAGTATTAACTTACTTCATTACTATAAACATTGTGATTTATTGTTGCAAATATAAATGTTGCCTCAATTTGGTTGTGTTTACAAACAAGTAAGTATATGCATTCAGTTGATGGTTTCCTGTACTATTCATGGACAAGAAAATGGCTGCACAGGTGGGGAAATAGATTGTTGTTGGTAGAGAAAAGAGCAAGAGGTGAACAGAAGAAGGATAAAGGGGAACAGCACTAGGCTGGTTTAAATCTTATTTGTCTGACAGATTCCAGTTTGTTCATGTAAATGATAAATCATCTTTAAACTCCAGGGTTAATTGTGGAGTACCACAGGGTTCAGTACTTGGGCCAATTCTCTTTACTATATATATGCTTCCAATAGTAAAAATTATCAGGCAGCATAGAATAAATTTTCACTGTTACGCTGATGACACTCAGCTTTTCTTATCCATAAATCCTGATGAGCCCAACCAGTTAGATAGACTACAAGCATGTCTTGAAGACATAAAAAATTGGATGACTTTAAATTTTCTGCTTCTAAATTCAGACAAGAAAGAAGTTGTCGTCTTTGGACCGGAGTTTTTAAAAAAAAAATGCTTAGTCAATCACTTAACCTGGATGGCATTAAATTGACCTCCGATAATAATGTAAAAAAACCTTGGTGTTATTTTTGACCAGGAAATGTTTATTTAAATCCCATATTAAACAGGTTTCCAGGATTTCCTTCTTTCATCTCCGGAACATTGCCAAAAATTAGAAATATCCTGTCCAGGATTGATGCTGAAAAACTAGTCCATGCATTTGTTACTTCAAGGCTGGACTATTGTAATTCTTTACTATCAGGATGTCCACAAAATGCAGTTCAAAGCCTTCAGCTGATTCAAAATGCTGCAGCAAGAGTTCTGATGAAAATTAAAAAGAGAGATCATATTTCCCTACTTTAGCTTCCCTTCATTGGCTCCCTGTTAAATCCAGAAAAGAATTTAAAATTCTCCTCCTCACATATAAAGCCCTTAATGATTTAGCTCCATCATACATCAGAGAGCTGATTGTCCAAAAGTTCCTAACAGAGCACTTCGTTCTCAGACTGCAGGTTTACTGGTGGTTCCTAAAGTCTCTAGAAGTAGAATGGGGGGCAGATCCTTTAGTTATCAGGCTCCTCTCCTGTGGGAACCAGCTCCCAGTTTAATCCGTGAGGCGGACACCCTGTCTACTTTTAAGGCTGGCTTAAAACTTTCCTTTTTGATAAAGCTTATAGTTAGAGTGGCTTAGGTTATCCTGAGCTATCTCTGTAGTTATGCTGCTATAGGCTTAGGCTGCTGGAGGACATAATGACCACTTTCACCCTCTTCGCTACTTTCTCACACTACTCTTCAATTTTTGTATTATTTGCTGTTATTTCAGCTTTTAATTTTGTTCTCTCTCTTCTCTCTTCCTAAAAGCTACACCTGGCCTGACTCTGTGTCTACTGTGACAACTGTCTGGAGAGGGGCATCGTCCGAGCTTCTGCTGGCAACAACTTGGTGCTCACCCTCTAACGATGATCCACATGGCCCTGTCTTTCAGTGTTTAACCCTTTCTCTCTCCTAGACATAGCTACTGACGGAGCTTTTACTGTAACTAACTCTATGTGCTCTCTTTCAGACTCTAACTTGAAAACTGGCTCAGAGTTTATCTGTTCTTTCTTCTAGGTGAAAAACGATTAAAGGAGCTACATCCATTTAAAATTTAACTTTTCCTTCCCATAGAAAGGACTCCTGGATCAGTGCTTCTTTGTTCTCTTTGTGTCTCTGCTCTGTTCTCTCTAACCCCCAGTCGGTGGGCAGATGGCCGCTCACACTGAGCCTGGTTCTGCTAGAGGTTTCTTCCTGTTAAAAGGGAGTTTTTCCCCTCCCCCTGTCGCTACATGCATGCCCCAGTATGAGGGATTGCTGCAAAGTCAACGCCAGTGACTGTCCACTGTCTCTACATGCCCCATCCAGGAGGAGTGAATGCTGCAAGTCACTGACTGGATGCAATCTGCGGGTTTCCTTAGATATACAAACTTTTTATCCAATTTGAATAAATAACAGAATCTGACTGCACTGTTCAATGATTTGGATTAATTGTAATGCATGTACCTGACTTTTGTGAAGTGCCTTGAGACGACATGTGTTGTGAATTGGCGCTATATAAATAAACTGAATTGAATTGAATTAAAGGTACAACTGATTCTTCTGATAGAATAGATGAAAAGCAGGAAATATTATAGCGGATAGGAAATCTAGCTGCGTAACACATACCTGTGGTTAAAGCTGCTGCTGCTGCATATGTTATGAACTTTGAAAAAAGGAAGGAAACACCTACAGAACAGGCCGATTTAGGTTTAAAGAAGTCTGAAATAGTTAGGTTTTATATGCATTAAATGTAACTTTTTTATCGTTGTAGCTATAGCAAATTGTGCCTTTCTGATTAGCTGTGCAACATGTCTGGAGGTGAGGTTAGGGCACACTTTGCCCTGCATGCTGGGCTTCTTCTGTGAGTAAAATTCGGGCTTTCTTTTCACATATTGGAGAATGATTTGTGAAATATAACATGGGGTGAATTATAGGCTTTTGTGAACTGTGAAATTTTATATGGTAAAACACATGATACAATCTTGTTTCCTTGGAAAATCTGGGATCTTTCTTTTTTGCTGCTTCTGGAGAAGACACCATGCCTCTGCCACCATGCATGTGCACTTTTGGCCGGTGCAGTTTGTTTTGTAAATAGGGATTATTGGCAAAAATTAAACATTGTGGACAACGCCACTTCCTGTCTCTTTCTACTTCTGCACCTCTTTTACTCCACCCGCTGAAGGGCGGCCAACCTAATAGTCACTATTCCTCCTCCTAATAAATATAGAATCTCTTATGATTTATAAAACAGAATTAGTGCATTTATAAACAACCAATTTAAGAATGTGCAACTGCTGCCTTGTATTTGTGCAGAAGAGAAAATCTGTCTGTGCAAAATTCCTTCGGTGACTTCAGATTTAATGAGAACCAACAAAGACTCCAAAGAGAACTTCAGAAGCGATCACAAGTGCATGTTCCTGTTAATCTGCTATCTAATAAAATGAGATAATAATAAAAAAATATTTCCAATCTTTACCATGCCATATACAGTACAGACCAAAGCTTTGGATACACCTTCTCATTCAAAGAGTTGTCTTTATTTTCATGACTATAAATATTGTAGCCTCACACTGAAGGCATCAGAACAATGAATTAACACCTGTGGAATTATATACTGAACAAAAATGTGTGAAACAACTGAAAATATGTCTTATATTCTAGGTTCTTCAAAGTAGCCACCTTTTGCTTTGATAACTGCTCCGCACACTCTTGGCATTCTGTTGATGAGCTTCAAGAGGTAGTCACTTGAAATGATTTTCACTACACAAGTGTGCCCTGTCAGGTTTGATAAGTGGGATTTCAAGCCTCATAAATGGGGTTGGGACCATCAGTTGTGTTGACTACTGAATAGACTGTTAGAATTTGTATTATGGCAAGAAAAAAGCAGCTAAGTAAAGAAAAACGAGCGGCCATCATTACTTTAAGAAATGAAGGTCAGTCAGTCCGAACAATTGGGAAATCTTTGAAAGTGTCCCCAAGTGCAGTCGCAAAAACCATCAAGCGCTACAAAGAAACTGGCTCACATGAGGTCGCCCCAGGAAAGGAAGACCAAGAGTCACCTCTGCTGCGGACGATAAGTTCATCCGAGTCACCAGCCTCAGAAATCGCAGGTTAACAGCAGCTCAGATTAGAGAACAGGTCAATGCCACACAGAGTTCTAGCAGCAGACACATCTCTAGAACAACTGTTAAGAGGAGACTGTGTGAATCAGGCCTTCATGGTAAAATAGCTGCTAGGAAACCACTGCTGAGGACAGACAACAAGCAGAAGAGACTTGTTTTAGCAAAAGAACACAATGAATGGACATTAGACCAGTGGAAATCTGTGCTTTGGTCTGATGTGTCCAAGTTTGAGATCTTTGGTTCCAACCACCGTGTCTTTGTGTGGCGCAGAAGAGGTGAATGGATGGAGTCTACATGAATGGTTCCTACCGTGAAGCATGGAGGAGGAGATGTGATGGTGTGGGGGTGCTTTGCTGGTGACACTGTTGGGGATTTATTCAAAATTGAAGGCATACTGAACCAGCATGGCTACCACAGCATCTTGCAGCACCATGCTATTCCATCCGGTTTGCGTTTAGTTGGACCATCATTTATTTTCAACAGGACAATGACCCCAAACACACCTCCAGGCTGTGTAAGGGCTATTTGACCAAGAAGGAGAGTGATGGGGGGCTGCGCCAGATGACCTGGCCTCCACAGTCACCGGACCTGAACCAATCGAGATGGTTTGGGGTGAGCTGGACCGCAGAGTGAAGGCAAAAGGGCCAACAAGTGCTAAGCATCTCTGGGAACTCCTTCAAGACTGTTGGAAAACCATTTCAGGTGACTACCTCTTGAAGCTCATCAACAGAATGCCAAGAGTGTGCGTAGCAGTAATCAAAGCAAAAGGTGGCTACTTTGAAGAACCTAGAATATAAGACATATTTTCAGTTGTTTCACACTTTTTGTTCAGTATATAATTCCACGTGTTAATTCATAGTTTTGATGCCTTCAGTGTGAAGCTACATTATTCATAGTCATGAAAATAAATACAACTCTTTGAATGAGAAGGTGTGTCCAAACTTTCGGTCAGCACTGTACATCCTTCTGTACAATTAAACTAAAACACAAACAAATCTGCATTTGAAAAATGCAAATAAAAAAAGTCCAATAACCTGATTGCATAAATTTGCACACCCATAAAATGAAACATTTGTTTAACCACTTTTTGGTTTAATTTTCTCTCACTGCTGTTAGTTATAGTAGTTATGATTTTACTTAGACACACATACAGATCAGTACACAACCAATGATTAAAAGCACATTGCTCAAGGGGGCAACGAGATGTGGTGGTGTGGAAGCTGGAGTCAAACCAACAGTGAAGGACCTGCGATCTTCCTGCTGAGCCAAGCATGCATCCACATCATCCAAATACGACTCAGAGGAGGGAAATTGAGGTTTTTAAATGGCTTTGCCAAGGTACAGAACAGAAACAGAAAATTCATGGGGTCACCTAAAGAGATATGTAGAAAAGAGAAGTTCTCACAAGCTAATTGATTTTGACAGCAACAGCATTATTTTTTCTTATCTTTCCTCCTTACAGATTTATGCGTTTTTCAGTTGAATTGTGGAGGATATAGATTGCATTAAATATAGAAAACATTTTGGAATGATTTATCCAATTTTTCTGCATCAGAAAAAAACATTTTTGAAGGACCAGTCCCATGGTGTACAGCAGGCTAGACTGGCCATAAAAACTGAAGTCCCAGTACCACAAAGACGGTATATCAAGGTCTGATGAGGACATTTGCAAAACACCATCAGTTCAAAGAAACATGAGGCAATCTGTAGAAGTAAACAACATGTTAAATGTGCTAAGGAGTAAAACTGACAAAGGCACAAATAAATACAACATGTAACACAGTGATTTTCAATCGTGGTCCTCAGGAAGGGATACGCCTAAATCATGCAGGACAGTGGGTCCTGAGGACCAGGATTTAAAACCACTGAACTAACATGTGATGATAAAATGATTCATCTTGGAATTATAAGGAATCATATTGGTTAGAAGTTTGTGTGTTCGCCGAAATTAAAGCAAGTTATGGTGGACAGTTGTTTCCAAACCACTAGTTGGTGTTTTGGTTATTTCTATATTTTTACACTGAGCTGCAGTGGATGCATGCTGCTATATTTTCTGTCCAATCAGAAAGGAAGGGACAGGATGGAATAAAGTGAAAGTAGGTCGCTTTGCGGAAGTGTTAAGTGAAAAGAGGAACTTTTGTCAATGCAGAGTTTAAATTCATGCATGATTTGACTAAGCATCACTCTTTGACCTACATGTTTAACAGATGTTTCTCCTTCAGCTTCATCTCTGAGGCTTTTGCAACCATCTCTAAACATTATAGGATTGATTCTTCTGATACCTCTGGTCAAACTGCACCATCTTGATTCCTCATTACAACGGGCAATTGTGTGAGTACAATAAAAATGAACCAGCACATATTATTTTATACGCTTGCTTAAAATCTTAGCATGTCATCAAATCCCTTATAATTTGAGGCCTCGATATTCTTTTTTTTTATTGTGAGGTAGACAAAAAACAAGGCCAGTAAAAATAGGTGAATAGGCAAAATGACAAACAAACTCCATGAAAATATTATTAAATGAAAGAGTCCAGTGTAGTCCATTTTCAATGCACAGTGCAGTATGTGTGTTGATTGACACGGTAAATAAAAATATCTGAGAGTCAGAAATATACTGAACACAGCCTGAAACAGAAGGACAATGAAACAATGGATTGTAGTAACTGTGCAGTTTATTACAAGGTGTATTCTTGCTTTGTAGGACCCCTCACATGTAACCAAATGGCTTCCTTGTTAGAAAACATGTACTACCCTGTGTACTCTCTATGTTGAGGTGCCTGCCTCTAATGGTCAACTCCACATTGCACCTATTAGTAATGAAGTGTTAATTTCAAACAATGCTCCAACACAAATGAGGTAAGTTTTATTAAAAGAAGGATTATTTCTGGCCAAACATTTGCCTGGTGTCAGCAGGTCAGCTTTGTGTTTGTGGTTTTGCAGTGATACATCATTTTTCTTTTGCAGACTTTAGGAGATAGTACCAAACAATAATGGTTTAAATGTTTCATTTGTATCTGATGAGCTTGTGTAACTTATTCTGACTAAAGACTAAAGCATGATAATGCACCAAACCTCTTTTAACAACAATAGTTTTTTTTTGTCTTCCATGAAGTCAGTTTAAGTTGAAGACCACAAAGCTGATTATTGTAATGTGCTGTGCAAACATTGATTTTACTGACTTTTACTGATTATGTAACAATAATGTCAACATGGAGCAAAATCTCAAAATAAATGTTCTCAACATCTTGATGGATCCACAACACCAATAGTTGGGGACTTTTAATGGAAATTAACAGGAATTTGGGGGAGGTACGAAGAATTTAGGTGCAAATTTAAAATATTAAAGCTTGGCCATCGACACTGATTTAAAATAGTTTTGGAGAAAATTATTATTTGAACATAATTTTGACTAAAACAGCCAGATTTAATGCAAGCGCATGTCAGTGTATCTCTCCTACTCCTTAATCACATAAACATTGCGCACGGCATGTACTTTCTGCCCTTCCTGGACATGTACAAATGTTTTCTGGTACCCTGTACTACTGAGGTTACAGGTTACAAGAGGTTGAATAACAGCTCATGAAAGTCAACCTGCTACCTGGAGAAGGTTCCTGAAGTGGGAATGATTTTTTAGAAACAGATACTGGTTTTAGTTTCTGGGGATGGGTGATCATTTTTATATTTTGAAGATTTTTTTTACCAACTTGCCTTCATGGCCTGGCCTGAAGGGATCACTCTAGTAGTAGAGATAACAAAAACCAATTGGAGTGGTCCCAAGTCTCCTAGCAGATATGATCTTTGAAGCGTCCTCTTAAGCATAGTTTAGTCATAAAGCTGCAAAGATGTTTCCTTCTTTAAGCTGCCTTTAGTTGAAAAGATCACCAACTTAGTTGACCACATAACGAGCAGATGTGAGTTTTCATAAAATAAGTCCATCCATCCATCCATCCATCCATCCATACATACATCCATCGTTGTAGCTGCTTATCCCTTGCATCATATCTCCGGCGGTCATTGAAGGAGAGAGGCAGGTGCATCCTGATCAGGTTGCCAGTCTGAAACCTTTCTTTTAAAACAATAAAGGCAGATAAAATCAGTCCAGTTGCCCCCTGAATAATCTATACAAATAGTTACTTTTAACTTATTTCTTTGAAAATTCCAGCCATCTTTCCATGCAATCCATTCATCACACCATCAAGTCACAAAGTTAACTTAGTAGTCATTACTACCTTGCTTGATGGCTTATAATACTGGTGGGTTGACTTCAACTCCCTATTCTGTCTTGGTCTTTCAGAAATCATGCAAAGAGGATTGAAGTAGACTCAGGCCCAGTTTGAAGTGTTATGTGAAAGTCATCGTTCTTCTGCTTTATGAATCTACCAATTCTACCTTTTGTGCTTCGTAACAATTCTCTCAGATTTGCTCTGCTTTATTTATGTATTTTATCCTTTTTTGCAAAGTACTTGGAAAGCTGTTTAATATTTACTATTTAAATAAAGTTTGGAGTTTCACAAATGTAAGTTCTAATTACCATCCTTAGTTCTCGTAAAGCCACATCACTTATTGTTAAAGAAATAAGTATCTCTTTACCATAAATGACAGTGGGTTTTTTTGGTCACTCAGCTTTTCCGCTTTATTTCAGCATGAAACTGAGGAAATGAAACCCTTGAAGCTAAATATGTGCCGCTTTTCTGGTTATGGATTTATCACTTTACCAGCAGCAAAAATGACAAAAATAGTACTTTAAGTTGAAGATATAAAAACAGTAGCATTAAAAGATATGTTATGCCAGACTTGGTGCATTTAAAGAATATCTTTCAAGAAGTGTTGAACTGAACAAAGGTCTCTTTGACGATCTTTCACCATGTTTGACAACTCATACCTACTCTCATCAACTTCCTAAAAGTGTATCTACACTCTGCATGTGGTGAAGGTGTCAGTTCTTACTAAAATGCGTCTTCATGCATAAATAGGAAAGTAAATTGGGACATTAACTCTTCTCCAGGGTCTGAAAGGTTTTGATTGAAGACTTTATTTATTCTACCTGAGTAGGTTTGTTTTTGCTGCAGTTTTAGAAGCCAGTTGTGATGAAAACAAAGGGAAATTAATTAGTGAATTATTCAAAATTGATAATACCAATCACACATCAATAATGCTTTTAGAAATCTCACCATAAACATTCTAAATGACCTCCCCAGAGCCCTGACCTAAAACTAAAACTTGTAGATTATGTTTAATGTTGGGTTTTGGCAGCATCAACTGTGGTCAAATGTCAATCCAGAATTATGACAGACTTGTTGATGACCACAGAAAGTGTGTGGTTTCTCTGCAACTTGGCAAGATACATCTACACAAACTCTATTTGAGGTGTATTTATGTATTTGGGCTTTTAATGTGGTATAATTTTGACAGTGTCAGTAAGAGAAAATGCATAATATATTTTCATTTCTGCACCCAATTGTTGTTTAACTCAATTGTTGAATTTAAATAATATTGATCCTTTTAATTCTAACATAAATACATTTTTAATTAAGTTATACTTCCTAAAATACAGTATTGTACTACAGTAGAAAATGTTAGGGGTATTTAGCTTTCCGGTGAAATTTTTTGGAAAAGCTTACAAAGTTCACTACACTATTATATTTATCATGAAAGTAGTAAGTTCCTGGGGTTGTTTAGCCCCCGGGCTGGGGTCCTGGCTGTGCATGGGGGACTTGGATATGTTGCTGAGGTTTCGGGCCTGGGGGACTACAATGCATTGGTGGGCCTAGGGGTGAGGTTGGGGTCAGCCTGGGTGTCCAATGTCTTAAGTGTACTGGGAGTTGTCTGAATGTTGGGGTAGGTGTAGCTCTTCTGCTGGGGTGGTGGCAACAAGTGGGGCTGGGCATCATTTGGGTTTAAGTGGTTCCGGTTCGAATTCCAGTTCCTTGTTTCTGTTCCGGTTCCTGACTATTCTTTCAGGTCAGAAGGGTCAGAGGGGTCTGTGTGGTCTGGGCGAGCAGGTTGACCTGAATTGTTTTTGGGGTGGAGTGGTCTCGGCTTCTTGTGGGTTTTTATCTCTGTGGCGTTTTTGCGTTTTGTGTGCTTCAGTGTAGGTTTTCTTGCGGGGGTACTTCCGGCTGGTGAATGGATGTCGGGCCTGTGATCTCGGATGTGGATACTGTGGACTTCTTTTTGTGTTGGTGCACTTTCATGGGGTGAGTGTGTGTGGGGGGTTATTTTTTGATAGGCTAGTGGGGGCGCATGTGCCTGGTGCCGACCTTGTGCTCAGCTTTTGTTTTAGGTACTTTTTGTTGTATCTGGGTTCTGGCTGGGGGATGTTGGGGGGCTGTCCATGGGCGGTGTGCTGCGCTGATTGGGGGTATGGCTTTACTGTGATGGAGGGGCTTGCTGGCCTATCTATCTATCTATCTATCTATCTATCTATCTATCTATCTATCTATCTATCTATCTATCTATCTATCTATCTATCTATCTATCTATCTATCTATCTATCTATCTATCTATCTATCTATCTATCTATCTATCTATCTATCTATCTATCTATCTATCTATCTATCTATCTATCTATCTATCTATCTATCTATCTATCTACCTATCTACCTATCTATCTATCTATACTATCTAACACATATATATATATATATATACATGTATATAAAGAGAGAGAGCAAGAAGTGAACCGGAGAATGTCAACATCTTTTGCTTGAAAGGATGAAGGTATAACTGATTGCTCTGATTCATTGTTTGCAGAGCAGCACAGGAGTATACAAAACACATCCTTATATGTGCTTACAGCACCAAATTTTCACTAAAAATGAAAACTGCTATTAAAAGTAGTTGTTTAAAACAAGGAAGGAACCACTGGCAGAACCGACAAATTATAGTCTTAAGAAGAAGTCTGAAATAATTAGGTTTTATATGCAATGTAATGTAACTTCTCCTTTTTTTATCGTTGTAGCTACAGCAAATTGCTGCCTTTCTGATTAGCCATGAACACGTCTGGAGGTGAGGATGGGGCACACTTTGCTCTGCAGGCTGGTCTTCTGTAAGTAAAATTCTGGCTGTCTGATTTCATATTAGAGAAAATCTTACACGGAGCAGATTATAGCCTGTTGTTAGTTTTCAATGTCTTCCCTGAAAACATGAAGTAACCCTAGCACAAATTGTGAAAATTCATAGAAAAAAACATGACCAAATCTTATTACTGGTGTCATTACGCAGTTGATATCCTATATGATTCATTGCAGCAGCAAAATCACTTCAAAAAGATCTAATATAGACAACAGTCAAACAATGAATGAAAGCTGGTAGCTGGTTTCAATCTTGTTATTATTAGAATTGGACTTTTGAAAGACGAAAAAGGGGCTGGGGAAGCTGTGAATGGGGAAGCATGATGGAGACATTGGTCACAGTACCAGTCTCTGCACGCTTTCCTCTTTACATTTCTGACCTTACTTAATATTTGTTTTGGTCGTGGGAAAATAAAATCTGCTCCTGGTGAGTCTGGCCCACAGAACAACCATAGATTGGGGCGGCTGTGGCTCAGATGGTAGGAGTTTGTCCTGTAACCGATGGTTCGACACCCGCTCTATCCGTCTCAGTCGTATCCTTGCGCAAGACACTTCACCCCACTTGCCTGCTGATGGTGGTCAGAGGGCTCGGTGGAGCCACTGGTCAGTCAGTGTGAAGCTGGCTTCAGTATTTACTTTTTTTAATGTGACTTATTTAATTATTCAACACACTTTATTGTTTGTAGACAGTTTTTTCATTTGACCTTTTTTAAACACATTGGTTTGTTGTAATTAACTTTTAATATTTTTTTCAGTGCTCTGCATCCTCTACTGTAGCTATGCTGAAGGTAAGAAAGAAATTTTATCCTTTGTTTTTTTTTGGGGGGTTTCTCAGCTGATCTTGCTTGCATATTTATAATCTATTATCTATTTGGTCACACAGGTCGAAAACTGATCAAAATCATCGCTGGTTTTTTGTTATATTTACCAGTACTGTGGTCTGAGAGAAAGGTTACATATGACAGAATACATTAAGTTTAATTCTATTGCTCATCTCTACTGAAAGTTTGCGTTTCTCTGACTTCCTTTGTTGGAGCCAGGCTTCAGCTAGCTGCCACAGAAATTGGGTGCAGCCTTGGGAGTTCAGACTTTTCAGATTCTGCAGGTTTTATCAATATCTGGCAACAAGAGACAGATGTGCATCAGACTGAACCACTTCTGCACACACACATCAGTAACCAAGATCTTTGAAGGAGAACACAACTTACTTCTGCTTAATGACCACAGTTTCTGTGTGCAAAACTTTAATTTACTACTGAATAGAACCACGTATAATAATGCCAGGGTGAGAAACTCTCCGTTAAAGCAGAGCTGCGCTCACTTTAAATATATCATGTAAAAAAATCATTTAGGTTCAAAAAAGTTTATGCCACTCATTTTTCATTTTTACATTTTTAAATAGTTATATTTTTTAAATAAAATATTGGCCTATTGAGAGTGAATATTCCTAACAGTTAAAAGAGTTTTTAAAATGCTCCAGTGGGAATTTGTTAGATCGGGCTACCTAACAGATCAGAATAACTCATACACCAGGCGGGTTTATCATGATCAGCTTGGGAACCCTGAGTAGTCTGTTGCTATGAAGCCTCATATACACTACCTGGCCAAAAAAAGGCACCACCTGGATTTACTGAAAACAAATAGGTACCAGCTGATCACACATTAAAGTGGCTGTTCAGACGCACATACATTTCCCTCAAAGCACACAAAAGAATACCATCATGAAACAGCTCATGCAACAGTCCCTATAGGACAAAAACCGTCTCTGAAATAAATCCTCCTGCAATATCACCATGTGAGATGTCCCAAAAGCACTAAGACAAATCCAGCAAAAGTCTACGGCGATTAATTTAGTTTTATGTTGGATATTCACTCCCCGAGGACTCAGGGGGCATTTGCTTAGTGGCCGTGAGTAAATTTCCAAACCAAACACCCATGAGAAGTAAACATTTATAGAACAGGCATTGAAATCCGATTGAAAGGAGTGAGTCTTATGTGTAATCTAGTAGGTCACATGACCTGAAAAATATACATTTTGTTGTTTAATGACTTAAAAAGCCATAAAATTAAGGATCATGTAATTTATTGTTAAGATTCTGCAACACCATGAGCCTTTGGTACAAGTTATGTTTAACTTTCCCTGGACTAGTACTTCTAGTACTTCTCTGTGGTCTATGGTCAGATTTTTTTCATTAGGTAAAATGAATGTGCAATAATGCTAACCTGCCACAATAACAATTATTAACTGCTTATTACTTAACCATAACATTGTGTTCAACAGCATCAAATCCTGACTGCATTCAGTACTGTCTAAACTGTGATCTTCCCCTCAATTTTGATTTGCTTCCAATGAGCCAGATTTATCTTCTATACATGTTGACTTTACTGATTATTAGTAATTTTTAGAGAAATATATGAAAAGGTAGTAAACCTATAGGATGTATCTACAGAAGTTAGACAGCAGGTTAAATTTCTGAAAGAAAAATGTAATTTCACTGAACACCAACATGGATATTGCACATTGAAAAGACAAACTGTGTTAATACATGTTTTGTATTTCAACAAAGTGATGAAAAAATGCTATAAAAACCAACTGACCACAGTTGTGGAGACCAGAGTTATCCTCTAAAAGACTGAACCTTAGGTGATTTACAGGCTTGTTTAAATATTATATAAGACTAGGTACTATTGCTTATTAAATGTGTTGCCAAGTGAACATCTTTAATAACTTATGACGTTTGTGCTATGGTGTGTTTATATCTGACACAGTTTCTCCAAAACTGCTGTAATGCCACTGGTTAGAGCAAATGTCATTAAATCTGTGTACAAAAGATCTTAACTGATTGTAATATGGAAAAACTTTAGCATAATATCACAACAGCAGTTTAATCTTTTTCTTTTCTTGACTTTTGACCTGAAAGCAAGGCCACTCTGAGCACAGACAAACTAAAACTGCCACCAGGGGGCAGTGTGAAACAGACTTGTTCAGTGAACAAACCTGCTGGTTGAGAATATGAGCTTTTCAGACAGACCTGGTCCGCAGATGTGACCAAAGTAGCTGAACAATCACATAGTTTCCAGAGTCTCAGAAGGAGGCATCTACACCTGCAGAGGATCTGAAAATGAAGGAAACTTCAAAATTTCTCTTTGTGGTAGAGTTGTTATCAATGTGACTGGTGAGTTTAGACATTTATTTTCGTTTACGACTCTTCTCTTTTGAGGGTTTTAATATGCGTTTATTTTTTTCTTTGTATATCAAAAGGAAATAAACACCTTTGATTGCATCTCATATCATGAAATTGAAAGTTTAAACATTATTCACATTAAAAAATTACTTTATTGTTTCATTTTATAGTTATAAAAAATGTAAATAATTGTTGTTTCTGTTATGTAAATAACAGTTTATTTGTTTATAAAAATTATTTTGAGGAGGAAGAAAAAACAGCATCACCTCACCCAACACAAAGTTCCTGTCAGTCGTCTGATTAAATATTATTCATTCTAGTCTCTAAGCTGACTGTGACCCTGCAACCCAACGGGCCTGTTGTATACAGAGGAGAGACCGTCACTCTGAGATGTGAGATCCAGAATGACGTCAGATTGTCTTTTATTCAGACTGAAAATGCTTAGTTTTTATTTAATTCACAACATCCTAAATGAAACAACAGAAGACTTATTTTTTGTATTTTTTTGGCACAATGTGAAAACAACACACAGTAGTGTAAATATACTGCTAGGAGCCAAAGATTTCAGATTTTTGAATCTGTATGTTTTTACAATATTATCAGTTTTGTGACAGAGTCTAATGATTCATTCAGAGGTTAAAGTGTGACTCATTTCAACAAATATTTTCCTGAAACAAAACATTTCAATGACTGTCTTGTTTTCTGTTTGTTCCCACCAGCTGATGGAGCCACAGCCTCACTGACAGCAGAGAAAACAATCATACCAGCAGGGGGCAGTGTAGCACTGAGCTGCTCTGTGGACAGATCTACTGACTGGAAGTTTGACTGGTTCAGACAGGGGTCAGAGTCTTCTAGAGCTCAGCTAATAAGAACCAATGAACCAGATGGAGTCCTCAGAGTCTCAGAGGGAGGTGTTTACAGCTGCAGAGGAGGAAGAGGAGATCCAGCTTTTCAAACGGAAACAAGCAATGAGATCTCTATTCAGAAAACTGGTGAGTTTAGTTCTTTATTGTGGGATAAAACCACAAACAGTTTTGAAATCTTTGATCTGTTTATCAGGGAAGATTTATTTCTGCCCACTTTGTTCAGTTCCTTGTTCAACTAGAAACCTTTAACTGTTTCTATTAATATTTAAAGCATGAAGAGTCAATGTCTTTGCTTGAGTTATTACCTGACTTTTGTATAAAATTAGAAAATCTTGATTAGAGATTAATTATTTAGAGAACAAAATGGAAAAGCTTTTAGTTTTTATTTAAATTCTTTTAAAGTTAAAGGATGGTTTAAAAAACTGTTTATTCAGTCAGCTGGTTTACATACTTGGGACGCATTTGCAGATTTACAGACATCATAGAGTAAAAGTTGTTGATCCAGTTGAAAAGCTCAGAGAGTGAACTGGTTTACATTGCAGTGTGATTGCTTTTGTTAATAATTAGTTGGAAAGGTTTTGGTACTCATTTGTTTGATGAAACTTATTTATTTGAAATTTTTAATTGTTTTTCTTCTCTTGTTGGAGTCTCTTTTTAGGTTATTGTAATTCATTTTTCTTGGGCTTATGTTGCTGTTCAATGAACACAAAAGTTTGTTACAATAATTCATTTTGATGAAGCTTATTTTTCACTATTTATTCACCTCTCTTCAGTTCTCTTTACTCTGACAGTTTAGTCTTTCTGGTTTTATTGGAATGAAACAATATTTTACCTGTGTATCCCAGGCAACATTAGTTTTATCAATGCAATCAAATCAATTACTTTTTGTGTAAAATAAATCTTCTAACAGACTGCTGATTAAACATTTCAACAGTTTCGAAACCGACCATGACCTTTCAACCCTACGGACCAGTTGTGTACAAAGGAGAGAAAATCAGTCTCAGCTGTCTAGTCCAAGAAGGTGGAGGAACTCAGTGGACATATGAATGGACACAGGACATGAAATCAGCCAACTGGAACTCTTCATCATCCAGTGAATACTACATCTACAGTGTCTCTGGATCTGACCATGGAAAATACAGATGTAGGGCAGCAGGAGACCATCAGCTAACAGAATGGAGTGATGCCTACACACTGACAGTGACATGTGAGTCTGACTGTTTTCAATGTCAATGTCTTCTTATAAAACATCTAAAAGCAACAGCAGGAGAACTTTTTTGTATCTATGACCACAGACTGAGGAAACACCACACAAAGAACAGTAAATATTCTGTAGATGTAGAGAGTCTGTAAAATGTCTTTTTAGTGAATTATAGTTTTTTCCTAAGGCCGTCTAATGTTCAACAATACAGTTGGAAGAACAAGTATTTGAGACACTGCTGATTTAGCAGGTTTTCCAACTTGGAAAGCATGTAGAGGTCTTCAATTTTTATTATAGGGGTTCTTCAACTGTGAGTGACAGAATCTAAAACAAAAATCCAGAAAATCATATTGTGTGATTTTTAAGTAATTAATTAACATTTTATTGCATGACATAAGTATTTGATCACCTCACAACCAGTAAGAATCCGACTCTCACAGGCCTGTTATTTATGAGTATCTATGATTAAAAATAAAAGATTTCTACATGCTTTGCAAGTGGGAAAACCTGCAAAATTGCCAGTGTATCAAATGCTTATTCTCCCCCCTGTATAAAGGAGATGTTGCCACACAGAAAGTCATTCCTGGGTAAAAGATTTGAAAAAAAATAATTTTTTTAAACATTAGTTTTAAATTTTCTGCAGTAATATTTATATTATAAGTTTGATATCTTAGCTATTTATATTTGTTTGTTCTTTTTTCTAACAATTTTCTTTAACACAAGATGTTTCCACAGTTTACTGTATTTCATTCATTTTATTTATAAGAACCAAACAAGCTGCAGATTAGCGCAGCTTGCAGCACTGGTGCCTTGCACCAAGAAGGTCTAGGGTGCTTCTCCCTGTGCATGCATGTGGATCTCTCTGGGTTCTCTGGCTTCCTCCAACAGTCCAGTAACATGACTGTTGGATTATTTGGTAACTAGACTGCTCCTATGTGTGATTGCTTGCATGCATGGTTGCAACCCTGCAAGGAGAAGCAGGTTTATGGAAAAATAATTATAAAATAAAGATCTTTGAACCACTTAATAACCAGAAAAGCTGGATAAAGCCCTTCCTCTATACCTGACTTTGTAGATGTAGCAGTGAGCTGGAAATTGTTTTTTCTCCTCCAACATATGAAGTTGTGATGGAAATTTAGATCTTAATGCAGGATTTCATTTACATTTTCATTTACAGATATTTAAATGTATAAACAATACCCAAAATGACAGAGACAGAGAAAATTATGATTGTTAATCCAACAAAGTGATTTCCAAAGTCTAAACCAAACCCTGGAATACAGTAAATGATCAAGTGAAGGATGATCCCTCACTCAGGTCCTTTGCCATTGGTTTGTTTCATTTATTTTCCTGTCTGACTGTAAAGGGTATAATCTTTGTACAGGATTGTATTTCTAACTCAGAAAGAAACGTAATTTTTTTTTTAGTGTGCAACTACAGATTGTAAGAGTTGCTGGAATGATTTTTACTGCCGCCCATTTTATTCGATGCCTCATGGTTCCCCCTAAACACAATTTCTGTCCACTTCAGGCCTCCTCAGGGTTCAACCCACACATGCAGGAAGAAGACAGTTTATTGATTTCAGTTGAGTTCATTAAATTCTTTCAGAGTAAAAAAAAACCAAATAAATAAACCACAGGATTATGATTTTACGCAAATGTAAACAGAGATATGCCCATTTTACTGGGCCACAGCAGATAAATCTTCCCCAGTAACACCTCTGCATTAGCAGCAGATTTCACTTTTTACTGGATGACACAGAACTCATTAAAATGGATAAAGTTTTAAAAGAAAGACAACCTGAACCAATTCAAATGTTATCGATGTACTTGCTTCTTCATTTTTTTTTGTTTTAAACTCAACAACAGACAAACCCAAAGCAAGACTGACAGCAGAGAAAACAATCATACCAGCAGGGGGCAGTGTAGCACTGAGCTGCTCTGTGGACAGATCTACTGACTGGAAGTTTGACTGGTTCAGACAGGGGTCAGAGTCTTCTAGAGCTCAGCTAATAAGAACCAATGAACCAGATGGAGTCCTCTTCATCTCAGAGGGAGGTGTTTACAGCTGCAGAGGAGGAAGAGGAGATCCAGTTTTCTACACTGAAACCAGCAAGAAAGTCACCATTTATAAAACTGGTGAGTTCAGGTCGTTATTCTAGAATAGGAAAATCAGACAATCTTTAAATGTTTAATCTGTTTATCAGTGGTGACAAAAATAAATATTTTGGTCCCACTGAGAACCAAGTACATCCGTGAAACCGTGACTATAAGATGTAGCTCCATTTAATTATGCTTTAAACCACATTTGTTTCTAGTCGTCTTCTGGACAGATTCAGGTTTAGACCTTCCAGTTCCCTGCCTGACTAAAATGCTTTTGATTTGTTTTTAGTTCAGAGTTGAAGCTGTTTGTTTGATTTTAAATGAGGAGTTAGTTTGAAGTGAATATGTTTTTTGTTGATACCAATTGTTTTGGGCAGGAAGAAAAACGTTACTTGCTCCTGTGTCAGTCCTCTCTGTTTTTCACTTAAATTACAACATTTCCAACTTCTTTTGAAAAACAAACACTTACTGATGTTAGGTTAGACAGCAGTGAGAACCTGACATACATAATAACTGGTCCAAGTAATCTGTGGATCATGATACCACAAAACTTCATACAGCTTACAGAGTCAGATATTGAAGTGGTTAAATAATGCTGTTAGTTTATCAGCTGACATGCTGTTAGAAAATAGTTATCTTAGTACTAAATGTGACTGCCTGTTTGTCTGGTTTCTTATGTTTTCTAGCTTTGTAACATATTTCTGCTGTTGTATTTTAATACATGGTTATTATTTTACTTTATCAAAACAAATCAAATAATAGGTTTTATTAACATATCGCATCCTTATGAGAAAGTGTTAACTGTTATCCACAACAACTGAAATTATTCCCGTTTTTGTTTAATATAAGTTCCTGTCAGTTGTTTGATTAAATATTATTCATTCTAGTGTCTAAGCCGATTGTGACCCAGCAACCCAACGGGCCTGTTGTATACAGAGGAGAGAACGTCACTCTGAGATGTGAGATCCAGGGAGGTGGAGGAGCTCAGTGGACCTATGAATGGAGAACAACCAACAGAAACCCTCCATCATCCAGTGAATACAGGATCAACAGAGTCTCTGAGTCTGATAGTAGAACCTACTTGTGTATGCCTAGAGGAAATTATCTGAAAACAGACTGGAGTGATGCCTTCAGCTTGACAGTGAGATGTGAGTCAGACTGAAAATGTTTAGTTTTTATAGTTTTCATTCACACCATCCTAAATAAAACAACACAAGACTTTACAGGAGTGTAAATATACTGTTAGGTGCCAAAGAATTCAATAATTCTTCTTATATCTACATTTGTCATCGTGTTAATAAATGATAAATCAGAAAGAATCTGTTTTTGAATCTGTATGTTTTTACAATATTTTCAATTTTGTGACAGAAGCTAATGACTTGTTCAGAGGTTAAAGTTTGACTCATTTCAACAAATATTTTCCTGAAACAAAACATTTCAATGACTGTCTTGTTTTCTGTTTGTTCCCACCAGCTGATGGAGCCAGAGCGTCACTGACAGCAGAGAAAACAATCATACCAGCAGGGGGCAGTGTTTCACTGAGCTGCTCTGTGGACAGATCTACTGACTGGAAGTTTGACTGGTTCAGACAGGAGTCAGAGTCTTCTAGAGCTCAGCTAATAAGAACCAATGAACCAGATGGAGTCCTCTTCATCTCAGAGGGAGGTGTTTACAGCTGCAGAGGAGGAAGAGGAGATCCAGTTTTCTACACTGAAACCAGCAATAACGTCACCATTTATAAAACTGGTGAGTTTAGATCTTTATTGTGGAATAAACCAACAGACTCTCTTTAATTATTTCTTCCATTTATCAGTGGTGTAAAAATACAGATTATGGCCCCTATGAGAACAAAGATCATCAGTTTAACAGTGATTCTAGGTCTGTAACATCATTTTATGATGATGCCTTAAAGCAGAACATTTGTTCATGTTGTTTCCACATTGTTATGTTAGTATTAATTTAGAAGGGGTTTACAGCAGCAACATTTGTCTGTTTGATAGAATGTTTTGATTTGTCTTGTCACGCGTGTGATCAAATAATACATATAATACCACATAATACCAACATGTCAGTTATGTAGGAAAGGCGAGCGTTAGTAGCATGTGTATTACTGCTATATTTTCTCCTATCTTCCTCAGCCAGTGATCATTTTTCCTAGTTTCATCAGTCATTATGAAAACTATTAGACACCTATCTGGATGTTATTTATGTTAACAGTTCCCATTACACCCACTGTGGTCCAACAACCCAAATGGCCCCAGATATACAGAAGAGAGAAGGTCACTCTGAGATGTGAGATCCAGGGAGGTGGAGGAGCTCAGTGGACGTATGAATGGAGACCAACCAACAGAAACTCTCCAACATCCAGTGAATACAGGATCACCGCAGCTCATAGTGGACATTACAGCTGTAGGGCAGCAGGAGACCATCACCTAACAGAATGGAGTGATGCCTACACACTGACAGTGACACGTGAGTCAGACGGTTCTCAGACTATGAAGCTCAGTTTTTCAGTGTCTTCTTATTAAACATCTAAAAGCAACAGCAGGAAAACGTTTTTGTATCTATGACCACAGACTGAGGAAACACCACACAAAGAACAGTAAATATTCTGTTAGACATAGAGAGTCTGTAAAATGTCATTTTAGTGAATAATAATTTTTTCCTAAGGCCGTCTTAGGAGAGATCAGCCAACATGTTTCTCACCTGTCTTAAACATGAAGGTAATGGTCTGTGTGTTAATCAAATTAGGACAAGAAAAGAAAAAAAAACCTTTTGGGATAAAATAAGAGTTAATAAAATAATAAAACAACAAAAAAAGATGAATTCATACTGACAGTCTAAATATTATGTTCAAGTTTAAAATATAAAGTTATGTTTTCAATATTTATGAAAATACTTATTTAAATTTTTTATGAAAAATGTACTTGAAGAAAGTAGTATTTTGTGTTAGGGGATAAGGTAGTCCCAACTAGTTTTTTTACTCAGACCATCTTTCTCTCTCCAGCAGATAAACCTCAGCCTGTCCTCTCTGTGTCTCCATCATGGCTGAGTCCTGGAGCCTCAGTGACTCTGAGCTGTGGAGGGTTGGAGCATCCGTCTGCAGGATGGAGGTTCTTCTGGTATAAAATGGTTCCTAAACTATCCAGCAGCTCCTACAGCTTTGAGCTGCTGGCTGGTAGCTCCAACGGGACCCAACAGAACTCCTACATCGTTCATGGACCGACTCACACAGCAGGATATGTTTGCAGGGCAGCAAGAGGAGAACCAGTGTTTTACACTGAATACAGTAAATCAAAGTTTGTCTGGTCTGCAGGTCAGTTTTTTTCTGTTCTTTCTGGGATAGTGGGGCATTCATTTTGGATTTTTATTTAAAATAATAAATGAAAATGTTATAATGTTATAATGCTGCCCATTGTGTTTACAACCCATATTTTTATCTTAAGAACAGAACTAGTTTCCACAATTAACTGTAAAATATGTTGTATCCTTCCTCTGAAATTAATAGTGATAAACACACAACACACAGTTTACTGAGTAAAAAAATACACACGTGGACAAAATTGTTGGTACCCCTCGGTTAATGAATGAAAAACCCACAATGGTCACAGAAATAACTTGAATCTGACAAAGGTAATAATGAATAAAAATTCTATGAAAATTAACACATGAAAGTCAGACATTGTTTTTCAAACATGCTTCAACAGAATTATTTAAAAAAATAAACTCACAAAACAGACCTGGACAGAAATGATACCCTTGCTGGTAATGCCCCTTTAGCAAACTAAATTTAAGAAATACTCCGTCTCCTGGTGAATCCAAACATGCCGCACCATCATCTTCCCACTACTTCCTGTCCTCCTCTTCTTCTTCTTCACCAGTAGTACCATCTGGTTGTTGATCACGTGTCTCGTGTGATGCGAAAACAGTGTTTCCATTGCGGTTTTGCGAAATAAACAGGACGGGGCAGATTGTTTACTATAGCAAGTATGCAAAGTCTCTAATGGTCCGACAAAACTCAACAGGACAGCATTTTGGCGTTTTTCCAACACAACAATCAAGCGAAACAGTTTTATTTGTGAATGCCAAAAAAAAAAAAAATCACAAACCTCACTTTGCTGCCCACCAACGTTGACAATTTCCATATGTAGTAGAGTTTGTGCAATTTCAACTTCTGTTAAACAAAGCAATTAAAAAAATGTTTTTGACATACTCATCTTTCTCCAGACTCTTGGAAATTTTTATGTGTTGACTTTAATAATTTATATAAAAAAATTAGCTGAGAGAAAACCTGAAAAAAATACATATAGACAAATGAAATTATTGTACCTTAGATATTTAAATCATATTGTTTAAATACTATTTGAAATATTTCAAGGCAGAGCTCAATGAATTGTGCCAGAATTTTAACAAACAGCAAGGAGACAGCACAGTACTCTGGTACTCAAATTAATCCACCAGCTTCCTGTAGAAATGGTTTTTAAGATTTTACTTCTTATTTAAAGTCTTCATGTCTCCCATATCTTGGTGATTACCTGTTATATTCTACCCAGATCATTTAGGTCATTCAGTGGTAATCTAGTGTTGATGCCCGAGGGAAGATGTAGCTTTTAGTTTTTATTGCCCCAAAGCCCTGGAATCTTGAGACATTTATTGTAATTTACTGTAGTTGAATTTTATTTTCCTCTTTTATTTTCTCTGCTATGCTTTTTTTCAATACTACTCATTTAAGGTGCTGCACAAAAATATTTTCTTCTCCTCCTCTTTCTTCTTCTTCGTCTTCTTATTTGTGGTTTGTCAGACTCTCATCCAGCAGCTTCTCTCTCAGTGAGTCCCGACAGAGTTCAACATTTTATTGATCAGTCTGTCACACTGAGCTGTAGCGGGAACGATACTAAGTGGAGAGTGAGGAGGTTTACAGAAACAGCCAGCCCATCATACAGTCAGTGCTCCAACTGGAGAACAATGTCTGGATCCTCATGTACCATAAACCAATTCAGGTATCACAGTGGAGTGTACTGGTGTGAGTCTGGATCAGGAGATTTCAGCAACGCTGTCAACATCACTGTACAGGGTAGGTTGTGATTTATGATGTTTTCTTTTACTTTTTCCTGTGTTTTAAACATTATTTATAATTCAGCAACTGCAATTACTGTAAACATAACCATTTGCTGTACATTGTATGCTCTTAAGACAAACTTGAAAATGAAAGAATTAGTAAATATAAAATATTTCACATGTCTAGTTTCTTTCTTCCACTAATCTGTAGCTTTTTTTCTGGTTACCTTGTGTTTACAAACTGTATCCTCCATACAATAAAAGAAACACATAACTTGTTTGCTTTTAGAACAGAGAACTTCCAATATAAACTTTAGTCAGATAAAAAGATCGTCTGTCAGTCTGCCCCAGTTGTGGCTACAATATAGGTTACCACTGTGAATGGGTGGATGAATGGTCGTAGTGTAAAGCGCTTTGGGGTCTCTGGGGACTTGATAAAGCGCTATACAAGTGCAGGTCATTTAACATTCATCTGTCATGTCCCATCTCTTCATGGGATGAGTCTCATGTTAGTTTCTATTTAGTTTAATATGTTTCTATACTTTTCTTCATAAAATTCCCTCAGTTTTGTTTTAAAAAATGATGATGAACCAAACTTGCAAGCGAATGCCCATTTTATTTCAACAGCAAACCTGGAAGAGAATGCAACAAATTTTGTGAAGAAATTTGTATTAGTTGCTTCTGAACTCTATGAGGTAATCAGTCAGTCATTTTCTACCGCTTATTCCATAGTGGGTCGTGGGGAAGCTGGTGCCTATCTCCAGCAGTCTATGGGCGAGAGGCAGGGTACAGCCTGGACAGGTCGCCAGTTCATCGCAGGGCAACAATAGTTATACAGATTAGTATGAGGTAATTGAAATTTAAAATAGGTTAATGAGAGCAGAAAAGCTTCAGTGATGGAGAGCTCTGACTTCAACACTGGAGATAAAAAACAAGGTACAGAAATGAAAAAGCTGTAAGAGATATTTATAATGTAATTTGTCGAGGAACTTGAAAGAAAGCTGATTTGAAACATGGTTTGGGTTTTTGTCTCAATGTAGGAAGTAAGGAAATGTAGGAAGTAAGGAAAATCAGATGCAGATGTTATGCAAAGCTCATTGTTGTCTGGAAGAAATGAATTCAATAAAAGGGGAATAAAAAGGGGATCCATACATTAACCTAGTTTAACATGCAGTGATAAAAAGCAACTTTGCAAATATTTCTTCATAAATCAGCTTTTTCTAAAGGTTGACAGCAGCTGATTGCTGATCAAAACCTTATATTCTGATTGTTTTACAGATGATTATTCTGCTCCTATCCTGGTGAGCCCCGTCCATCCTGTGACTGAGGGAGATCCTGTTACTCTGAGCTGCAGAGATAAACAACTAAAACTACTCTCCAATGTGTTTTTCTATCACAATAACAAACTCCTCCACAATGACAGCAGAGAGGAGCTGAAGATCTCTGCAGTGTCAAAGTCAGATGAAGGTTTCTACAAGTGTAAACATTCAGTAAAGGAGTCACCACAGAGCTGGATGTCAGTTAGAGGTGAGGAGGATGAAAACATTTGATGCATTTTATTCAGTAAAACCTTTTAGTTGTTAGAGAGGATCAAGGTGAACACTGAGGATGTTTATGTGGATGTGCTGTCATATCATCTGCAGTTAAAGTTTTTTTTTCCATTTGAATGTTTTCAAGTAACTGTGTCCAGTCCTGTCAGCTCTTCATTTCCTGTGCTCTGGATCGTTGGACCAGTTAGTGGAATCATTCTCATTATTCTCCTGCTCTTGTTGCGGCGCTACAGACAGTCCGAAGGTAAGATCCCACTGGTCCAAATTGTTCCTATAAAACTATTTAATTAAATGCACACATTTATTCTGATCTGTTCTATGTTATGAAGTAACAGCAGGATAGTTTGAACCAGAGAATAAGTAACGTAAATGTCTTTTCCCCAGATTTCTGCTTTCTCAGGTCAGTAAATCACCTTCCTTTCACTTATATCTAACAGATCTCTGTGGCTGTTTGCTGTAACCTTTCTGCATTTCTTATGTTTTAGATCAGAAAGAACCAATCAGAGGTCCATCACAAATCATGAAGCAGAGACTGAAATTAATGAATCTAGCTCTCCTCTCCAGGGTCAGAATTTAAACAAAGTCTTGTCAGAATGCATTTCAATTTAATCATTTTATCTTTTGATCAACTTATACATTTATTCCGTATTCTTTATGTTTGCATGTTTATGAATAAGATTAAATTAAAACCACAAAAAGCAGCTAGAATGGAACACATTATACTTACTAAGAATAAAATATGAAATCTAGTTTCAATACCAAAAACCATTTTCTCTGAAACCTTTGACAGTGACATTAGATAGTTTTGTTTTAAATGATTTCACCTTATAACCTTATGACATTGATGATGATGAATTATTAGAGACTTGTTCAAATAATATAAAGGAAAAAGTAACAATTAACCCTGTAATGTTTTTTGTTTTTACTGTAGGTGATGCTCTCTATGCATCAGTCATGCATTCTACAACCACTGGAACTGGTGAAGTATATCTATTTAACATAATTACAGACACAACAACTAGAGCATTTAAAAAATAATTGACCTAAAATCCTTAAATATTTCTACTGCAGCTGAATCCACAGAAATAACATATTCCATCATTCATTTCAAAAAGCTCAGAAAAAATAGTGAGTTCTAACACAAAAATTCTTCAACACAAGAAAATAACTGAATGATTTCAATGTTTTATTGATTATTTAATCATCTCAACAGGGAGACCTTGTGAACCAGAGCAGGGGGTTATTTACTCTGAAGTGAAACCAAGAGCTGCAGGTGCGAACCATGTTAAAATAACATGTTTTGTGATGTAAAAATTTAAACACTCCGAACATCCTAACTTTTTCCACGATTTATGTCAGATATATCTTGTATGACTTACCAGATTAACAAATTTAACAGATTTAAATGTGGAACAGTGTTTACTAAATAATCATTGAAGCACCATTTGATAAAATTTCAACATTCAGTCTTCTTTTGTTTAGTGCTCCCAGCAATTATATTGAATCTGATAAACCTGAAAAAGTCTCAGCTCTCCTAATAACAGATTCCTCACCATTATATTCATTAGATAAAGCCATAGTTTGCAGTAAGATAACAGGGTTCAAAATTATATAAGAAAATTATGTAAGAACAAAGGTACCTGTCAGAAGAAGGGTAAAAACATCCAAAAAACCATTTATACACTATGGCAAAGTAAAAATTGTCATTAAAACCTGGAGAAAATATCACAGTACAAAAACTGCATAATTCTCTAAAGTGAATGAAAAGACACAACTGAGACAAGTCAGAGACGCTCCCAAAATGAGGACAACAGCCCTAATGCCCTGTTCACATGGCAGTATGCCGATTTATGACCTGATTTTTCCCTTCTGACTTCCCCCAATTATCATGATGGATCTTAAGATAATCTTGAGGTATTCCTGCTGTTTTGGGTGTGTTAAGAGTGATCTAGTCTGCTTGGAAGGACATCGGGACGATTCCAACCTCAAATCGGAGATGTTCAACATGTTGGATCGTCTTGGCCCGATAACCTACTGAGTGGGATGTTCCCCGAGGAAAAACGAGCGCGCAGCCTATCGAATGCGGCGGATAGCCAATCAGAAAGCGAGGTGACGGAAACATGGAAGAGAATTACTTTGAACTCACGTTCGATATCGAGAGGGTTTGCGAGATTTACTGTCTGAGATCTGAATGTTTGTGAGTGAAAAAATGTTCTTGTGCGGTGTGTTGTACTTCCAATGTGGCTGTACACCACACACTGTAGGACCAAGCCTGTTATATCGACTATTTTATATTGTCTTGTGTGGGGTCTCTCAGGTTTAGAAAATCAACCGACATTTAAAAATCTTGCCGTGTGAACCAGGCATAAAGGAGCTTAAGGAAGTTTTGGTTTGTACTAGTTGTATTCTACGTATGACATCGATGTGCTGTATTCTCAATAAGTCTGGACTAAACATCACATCATGTCACATCATTTAGTATAACAGTGTCACCTGGTGCTATGTCCTTTAATCCCATGTCGGTTTATGATTAAATAAGTTTTCTGTTTCAGAACTCACTCCAGTGTATGCTGAAATCAACCAGGAGAATAAAGCCAAGAAAAAGAACAAAGGTAAAGACAAAGTCTTCATTCAACTTTATTTCTTATGTTCGATATCTATTTTAAATTATTATTCGCATTTATTTAACATTTTCAACATAATCCCCTACGCTAATCCTCTATTTGGCTTGTTGTATGTCTGAATAAGTAGATTTCGTCTTTTACTAAATACTTTATTATATATGGTGTAAGCTGCGTATGTGGACAGTGTTATGAATTAAAGTCCTGCTTGTTGATTTTGTTATCATTTATAATGGTTACGTAACATAAAAGTGTCTCACACAAACCTGCTCTCCATTCGCAGAGAAGTCGAGCCCTGCAGCAACAAATGAATCAGTTTATTCTGAAATGAAACCAGGAACAGCTCTGGATAACCAATCTGCCTTGTAGGTTTAGTCTGTATTTTTGTACATGAGTTACATTGTGAAACCATTTAGTGAGTTATTGTGTTTGTTATCCTAATTGGATAAAAAACAGATAATTATCCAACATAAAATTCATGTATATGCTTAATGTAGGATAAACGTAGTCTTTAAGCACAAGGCATAAGGTTTCCATGTTTCCATAGTGGGTCATGGGGGAACTGGTGCATATCTCCAGCAGTCTACGGACGAGAGGCAGGGTACACCCTGGACAGGTCACCATTCCATCGCAGGGCAACACACAGACTTAACAACCATGCAAACACTCATTCACACCTAAAGGCAATTTGGAGAGATCAGTTTATCCAACAGTCATGTTTTTGGACTGTGGGAGGAAGCCGGAGTACCTGGTGAGAACCCACGCATGCACAGGGAGAACATGCAAATTCCAGGCAGAAAGGCCCCTGGCTGGGAGTCGAACCCAGGACCTTCTTGCTGCAAGGCAACAGTCCCACCAACTGCACCACCGTGCAGCTGTTTCAAAGATCTCTTTTGATACTTATGGTTATCATGAATTATTATATGTACCTGATCCAACATGCAGCAAAAATAAGTTTGATATATGGGACCTTTTCTATCTAATATTATACATTTAAAGCACATTTTGCTGTATTAAATACAAATGATGCTCTAAAGGCATTAACATTAACATTTATGTCTTTTGGAAATAAAAAATAGATATAATTGTATTGTTTTGTAGTATAAGCAGTGTGGACTTTTTAATTACATTTCTGTGTGATTTTTAAAGTAATGTTTTTGTTGTTCCACATTTCTACAATGTAACTGAAACCACAAGATGGGAATAAGTGGTTGCAGGAGATGAAAATATAAAGTGCGTTTCTGCTTAGCAACCAAACTGTAATTTTTTTACACTATTATTTGTTATATTTTAACAAATATATTTTTGATCTCATTGTTTGTACAAGTCTTACCATCCCTGCTGGGGCTATAGCAAATACAGCAGAAATGATGAGAGGATGCTGTGTTAACAATAACACTATAATAAAAAACAAGGGTTACTTACAAGTGTAAATGGAAAAGTAAAAATTGACCTCAGTAAATTCAGTTAGCATGATGATCGGTGAAAATCAAAGCGGCACTTTAATTCTTGCAAGAATTGAGAACGGACAGAGAATACAATGAAACAAGTATGATGTCTGCCCGCTCTGCTGTAGACAGGAACTTAAAGCCTTTTATAGTTCCTTCACAGGGTGAGAATGCAATTCACAATACAGAGGAGACATGGAGATAAAACAGTCCTTGAGCATCAGATATCTAATCTTGGAGAGAATAGAGGGCTCTTCTCTTGGGTAAGCAAACCTGTGTGGCATCCTGAGCTGGCAAGAGTAGATCTGGTCTGAACTGGACATTTCATGGACAACAAGCTAATTTAGGACACATATAGGAAAACAGATACTAAACAGGATGGACTATTTCAATGTTTCCACTATCACAAGTCTGGAGCAAAAAGTTATCCTGACAAACAACAGGAATAAATGTGTGGTCCTTCTCTCTGCTGTGGTTGCTGAAGAAAATGGTGAAACCTGATTTTGGTGCCGTCGGTAAAACTGGGCATGCCCCGCTTGTTTGTTTCACATTTAAGCTGGTAAAATACTTTTTCTAAAATTGATTTCTTATGAAGTGCAACAAACTCAAATTAATTACAGAAAATACACCATTAAGCAAATATTGTGAGTTTTTAGTTTGGGAAAACTCAGAAAAAATAACTATAGTACATAACTAAATCAATTGGAAGAATTGAAAAAAAAATGTTCACATGAACCAAGCCTTTGAAAGGCTTTTTACAGTGTATTCTTAATATTGAACAAATGGGGGAATAACTCAAGGAAAAGTCCCATTCAGCTCATAGAGAAGAGTTGTTGAAGAATAGTTTGTTTTCAGATCAGGCTGCTCTTTCTCCTGTGGTAAATAAAAAGAAAAAAGCAATAAAAAAGTATAAGCAAGTATACTAAAAAAGTTAAGAGCCTTGAAAACTTGGAAGGTAGTTGTGGTTGAATAAAGAATATAATTCATATTAATGACACTGATGGGCTGTTAAGTTATTTGGCAGCAGGACTGATTGTACAAATCTACAAAAATCTTCAACATCATGTTACACAACCAGGATGATGATGAAACATACTAGTTTCTTCACTGAGTTTACCAACCAAACTGACGTAACCAAAGACGATGTTCGCTCTTAGAAATGTGTCAGTAAGAGTTTAGGTCTTCTCTGGTGTTTAAAGCCTAATATTTAAATTACTCTACATTAAAACTACAAATAAAGTATCTTGACAGAAGCTGAAAGACTACTTTTTTTCTTTTACTCACTTCAGGGTCTTCCAAAGAGGAACTGGCAGGTATCTGGTTTTGGTTTGTCATGCTGCAGGCTCTCCCTAAGCTGAACATTGATGGAGCTTTATGCAAAAGAACTGTTTAGAAGTTACATGCGTTAGATTTTCCTGAACACGTGCATTACTAACACAACCAAATTAAATAATTAGAGACTTTGTGAGCCCACTGTTTAAGATTTCTACCAAAAGGCCACAACTGGGTGTTCAGGAGATCATATTTATGTAAAACCTTCTCAGGTTCTCTACAGAGAAAAAGGACATGGCAGCCTTCCTCCTGCTGCTGCTCTTAAAGTTGACCTATTCCCCCTTTTCCACTGGCTCGTTTCAGCTGACGTGGCCCTGCTCCACTCGGTTTAGCTCTACTCGGCACGGTAATTGTTGTGTTTCCACTGATAAAATATAAATAGAAAATAAAAACAAAAATAAACTAAATACTAATAATGTTTGTATTAATTTATTCTGCTTATTTATGTTTTTAAATCTAAAATGATCCACTGGGATAATTATCTGGACCACAGCCCAGCCAGAACTTATAAAATAAGTGTCATAATGCGTTTTCTTGTGGTGGACTAGAGGCAGACAAGTACAGAGAAAGCAGAGTAGGATCAGTGGGAAAACTCCTTCTATAATTCTCAGCGCTTACTTACAGGCGAGTGCAGGGCAACAAGCTGTCCAGATACATGCATTGAAAACAGGATCCAAATAAGGGTAATGCAAAGGTCCAACAAGACGTGGAAGACTTGACCCAAAGGACATAACGACACCGCGCCGAACAAAGGACGAAGACATTTAAATAGGGACAAGGTGAACATGAAACAATAGGGCAGGTAATCAGAGAAAACAGACACAGGTGTGGAACAGGCGTGCAGCAAGACAGAGGGGCAGGTGAACCAGATAGGGATAACGAGAACATGAGGAGTCATGTGGTGTGTCTGGCTGAAGTGTGTCAGTGTGTGTGTCTGGCTGTAGTGTGTCAGGCCTGGAGACAAGCTGGTGTGTGTCTGGCCTGGAGTCAGGCTGTAATGTGTCTGGCGAGGAAGTGGAGGAAGTGAAGGCGGCCCGCCCACGGGCCCCTCCGGAACCAGGCGAGGAAGTGGAGGCGACCCGCTCACGGGCCCCTCTGGAACCAGGCAAGGAAGTGGAGGCGGCCCGCCCACGGGCTCCTCCGGAACCAGGCAAGGAAGTGGAGGCGGCCCGCCCACGGGCTCCTCCGGAATCCAGCGAGGTCAGACGACCTCCAGAGGGCCCCCACCAACCCCGGGGAAGACAGCCGCGAGGAGGCCATGGCGGCCGGACCCTCCGTAGAGGAGTAGGAGGCGCCCAAAAAAAAATGTTTGTATCGCAGACCATTCTCTATCAAGCAGTCTAAAACTTGTCTTCCTTGTTTCCTACCACCTTCCTTGATATTTTCCACTTCTCCTTTATTATTGTCCTTTATTCCTACATTTCTTTGGTGTCTTTGTGTTTCCTGTCTGTGCTTAATTTTTTCCTTCGTTCTTTTTCCCGCCTCCTCCTTTTCCTTGCTTCCCATTCATTGCTTGTCCCTGTACATCCTTGTCTTGTCTCACACTTATTTTGTCAATTCACTTTCCTTGAGTGCCTCTCTCTCCATTTAGTCCTCGAGGGCCAGTAACCTGCAACTTTTAGATGTTCCTCAGGACTCTGGAGAACGTGACTGCATACTGAGGTGGGAATGCAGCCATTTTTTGAGGTGTGTTGGACCAGGGACACATCCTAAAGTTGCAGGACACTGGCCCTTGAGGACTGGCGTTTGACACCCCTGGTCTAAGTTTCTGCAAATCCTGACGTGTACTGAAGTAAGTTCTCAAAGCAGTCCGTGGTGAAGTGATTCGCACAAACTAGTTCTGTCTTTGGCCAAGTGACTGGAACATTGCCCTCAAAAATAAAATGAAGCCACGAATCTCTGTTATCTGACAGTGGGAGAATGTGCACGGACACATGTGGGTCTTTGCAGCCAACAACAGAACATCTGCCTTTGAGGGTAGCCAATGTAAAGCGTGTGGAAGGTAAAACCAGCTGGCGAGATGTGATCGTTTACTGAAAATCAAATAAGTGGCGCTCAGCTTCAGTTACTAGTCAGGGGCTGGACGTTGCTAGGTGCCAGTGTATTTGTGACATCACAATTACACAGCTTTAAAAGCACACGTTTTCTAGAAAAAATAAAACATTCATTTATACAAGATGGCGCCAGAGTTTGAGGCTTGCCGTCTGACGCTCCTTCTGTTTTGTATTTGTCTTCTGTCTGCTTTTAACTCTTTTACAAGTGTCAACTCTCGGATTGTGTACGATCACCAAACCTTGCAGGATATTGGAGCCTCTACTGTAAATGTGCTATCGAGGAAACAAAACCTTGACCCTGTTGTTGGGCATTCCAGCTTACCTGTGTTGTTTCTAGCGAGCCCCCCGCCGTGGCATATGCAGCGGTCGGTTAATAAGACCTAAGGCTGCTTTAGGGCGCTGTTTCCCAGCCTCTTTCAAGATGTGCGGGCTGGTGCCTCGCCTTTCCTTCCCATTACATGTATTGGATCCTGTGGATGCCAATCTCGTGCCTGTCAATGGTGGCCCAGATGGAGTGTTCCAGCCCCGTGGTCCCTGTACTCCTCGGCCCTGTAGACGCAGGGTGAATCTTCACAACCTGCGGCCTCTTTGCCGGGTGTCCCGGATGGCACCTGATGGTGTAGACCCGCCGGTCTCTGCCAGGATCGGTTTGATAAATGCTAGGTGGCTGGCAAATAAAACTTTAATCATTAAGGATTTATTTTCCTCTCAAGGTTTAGATTTCTTATTCATAACAGAATCATGGACAAGTGGTTTGGGTGAGTCCAGCATTTTAATTGAACTTCGACTGCTGAACTGCTGCTACTTTAATTCTCCAAGGATGTCGGGTCAAGGAGGAGGAATAGTGACTGTTTTTAAAGGTTGTTTTACTTGTAAACAGTTGCCTCCAGCCTCGTTTAGTAGCTTTGAGTTTAGCCTCTTTGAATTTGGCAGTCCTCACACTGTGCTGTGCGGTGGTCTATCGGCCACCAAAGTACAACAAAAACTTTAGAAATGATTTTTCTGATTTTTTGGCGGATATCATGCCAAGGCATAACCGAGTTCTCATTGTTGGTGATTTCAATATTCATGTCTGTTGTCCTACTTCACCTATGGCTCAGTCATTTCTTAATGCTATTGACTATTAATTTTGTGCAGTCTGTGACTGGTGCTACGCATGAGCATGGACACACTCTTGATTTGGTTTTATCTCTTGGTCTACCAGCTTTTAATTTAGTGATTAGTGACTCATTATTTTTAGACCATATGCCTGTTTTATTTGAGATAAAGCTGTCCTGTACCAAAGCAAAACCTCGCGCTGCAGCTCGGCTCTGTCGTGTTCTTAACCTTTCTACTGCTGGTCAGTTCTCTCTTGTTTTTAATCAAAACTATATCATCCCTGAGACTGTGGGAAATAAAACTGAGGAACTCAGCAACTGGCTTTATTCTACCAGTAAGGCAGCTCTAGATTCGGTGGCACCACTAAAAATTAGAGTTTCAAAATCTAAGCATGAGTCCTGGTTAAATGATGACACTCGGGCTGTCAGGAGAGACTGTTGCAGAGCTGAACGCAAATGGAAAATGGACAAATTACAAGTGTCGCTCCAAATATTGAAGGAATGCTGGGGCTGTTATCAAAATATTGTAAGAGAGGCCAAAAGAAAACACCTGTCAAATCTGATCGTATCAAACAGTCACAATCCTTCTGTTTTATTTAAAACTATTGACTCTGTTCTAAATGCTCCACATAGTGGTTGTATGGAGACTTCTCCTGCTGTATGTGAAAGCTTTTTACAGTTTTTTGTTGAGAAAGTCACTTCTATAAGGGCCCAGATCATACCCTCTGCTTTTGTGCCTTGTTCTGCTGTTTTCCACAGCTTTGGATGTGTGACCTTGCAATCTTTGCAGGAGGTGGTTAGTCACTTAAGGCCAACTTGTTTTCCGGATGATGCTATTCCATCTAGATTATTCAACTATGTTTTTCTTACTTTAGGCCCTTCAGTCCTTGCCCTTGTAAATAGCAGCTTGTCTTCAGGTGTTGTTCCTGACAATTTCAAACATGCAGTTGTCCAGCCTCTAATTAAGACACCAACTTTGGATCCAACTGTTCTGGTGAACTATAGACCTGTCTCCAAACCACCTTTCCTTTCAAAAAGTCTTGAGAAGGTAGTCTATAATCAGCTGATGGAGCATTGAACAAAATATTTTAGAGGTTTTTCAGTCCGGTTTTAAAACATTTCATAGCACAGAGTCTGCTCTTTTAAAAGTTTTTAATGATATATTTTTAGCAGCTGACTCTGGTGACTGTGTTTTCCTGGTGCTGTTAGATTTATCAGCTGCTTTTGACACAGTTGACCACAACATTTTACTTTCCTGTTTGGAGCAGTTGGTGGGCATTGGTCATTCATAAACTGCTAAAGAACGCAGACTCCACCTCTCTTCAGTCTCTGTTTTCATGTCTGGAAGATTTGAAGGCCTGGATGGCACTAAACTTCTTAAAACGTAATGAAGATAAGCCAAAGGTAATAATTTTTGGCAGATCCAGTTAAGATTCCCTGACTGATGTTGGCTCCTTGGCCAAGTATGTCAAGCCAGTCATTACAAATTTAGGGGTCAAGCTGGATGCTGCTCTTAAGCTTGTAGTTCACATTAGAGCTGTTGTAAAATCCAGCTTTTTTCAGTTACGGCAGCTAGCCAAAGTAAAACCCATTCTTTCTAGACAACACTTTGAAACTGTTATTCAGGATTTGTGACCAGGCGGCTAGACTACTGTAATAAACTTTATATAGGAGTTGGTGATTCGAGCATTTCCCAGTTTCAGAGGGTACAAAATGCTGCTGCACGTCTTTTATCAGGTACACGGAAATTTGACCATATTGTTTTAGCTTCTTTACACTTGTTGCCAGTACATTTTAGGATTCATTTTAAAATCCTTTTATTTGGTTTTAGAGCTCTTACTGGCCTTGCCCCTCCCTATCTGTCTGAGCTGTTACATCTTTACACACCCTTCCGTTCCCAGGTCAGCTTACCAGTTGTTTCTAAGGGTGGCAAAGACAAAGCGCAAGCTTGGAGGGGACCGTGCTTTTTCCGTAGCAGCTCCTAAGCTATGGACTGACCTTCCTTTGGGCATAAGACAGGCCTCTTCACTTGCTGTTTTTAAATTCCTTTCTTAAGACCCATCTCTTTTCTTTGGTTTTTGGCACAGTCTGAGATGTTTGACTTTGTTTTATTGTGTTTATATTTTAATTATTTTATTACTGTTTTTATATTTCACCTTCTCTACTTTATGACTGTATTGTATTTTATGATTGTGCATAGCACTTTGGTCCTGTGGGTTTTTAAAGTGCTTTATAAATAAAGTTGGTATGGTATATCCAAAAATGGCGTTTTTTTTTTTTTTTGGCATTGGACAGTTTTGTAGAAGCATTAGTTTCTGATTATTGTTTTCTAGTTCATCTCTTGCAAGCTATGTTTCTCTTTATTAATTTGTATCATTGGATTTCTGTTTAGTCCCAGTCATGTTCCTCTTTTACTCCCTGCATCTGTCAACCAGTAATCAGCTTCATTCGGTCCACCTGCATCATGCAATCAGTCTTTTTCGTTTCACCTGTACCGCACTCCATAAATACACCACCATACTGTTGATACGTTGTGGAAACATCATTTCTCGCTGTCGTCTGTTCCTGTTTAGCCTGTTTATTTTGTTCCTGCCTCCTCCTGAGAGTGAGTTTTGTTTTGCTTTAAAATTATGGAAATTTTGGAAATCTTTTGGAAGTGTGGAGTTTCATCATGGAAAGTGTTGGAGATTAGAGCAACCGTCAAAGAAAGATGAAGTTCAAAGCCATGGAGTTGGAGGTAATAATAAAAAAACTTAATAATAATAATAATACGACTATAAAAAAGAAAACAATAAAAGCTACAGTTAAAAGATAAAATATCACTCATAAAACCTGCAAAACCTTCTCCAGTTCCGCTGATAATGCTGCCTCTGGATGGGCTGATCCTGGAGCCTCAGGGTTTCTCCTCCAGCGGACAGATCCTCTCTGCTGTGGTGCTTGAAGCATGCAGGGGTTGTTGCGCTGCATCATTATGAATGATCCAGTTGCTGATTCTTCCTGCCAGCAGTTGCTTTATGTTTGTGTTCCGGGCGGACCCAGTGAGGCAAAGACTAGGCTTCGCGTTTAATCAGAATGATGACCTTTGTGCAGGAGTGCAGAGCTGTGTCTAAAGTGGAAGTGGAAGATTCTCTCTCTCTCCATTGTTTGTCATTATTTTTCTGGCCATAGTGACAGCAGACATTTTTACGTGCCAGTTAGCAATTGCATTTCATATGTGCTAAATTTAGATGCTAAAACAGCACCCACAATCTGTTTCAGGTTTTCAGGTTGGATTAATCACATTAAGGGATTCCACTTGCATGTCCTCCCATAAATTTGTATGCTTGGATCATTATTTTATGTTTTGCATATTCATGATGGCAAACACACTAAAAAGTCTGACCTCTGTTGTGCTGATTTTACTCACGCAATGCGATTTGCACCTGGTTTGTTGATCATCTTTGCCCACGCAGCCCAGTTTCTATGTGTATTTTTACACACAAACCTCTTGAAGATCAGGCTCTATAAAACTGAGACTAAGATTTTTGGAAATAAAAACTCCAGGTTGGTCTGGTGTGAAACAGACTTAATGTTAAAAAGCAAGCTATGACTCCTATTAAGTATGGTAAATTGATTATTATTAACCAGAAAATATATTAAAAGCTCCACATTTGAAAACAAAGAAAAGTATATCAAATATAAAAATAAATGAACAAAGATCATTTGAGCCAGCAAGCGAAATTATTACACTCAGCTCATAAAGGATTTCTCCTGGTGTTAAAAAGCAGTTCTGGAAAATACTAAATAATGTGCTCTGCAGGGGTAAAAAAAAACTATCCTACATCACACCCAAATTTAAGAAAAAGTACAACTGTTATCTTGGTGATGTCCATCTTGCCAACACCTTTAATAACTTATTAATTCCATTGCTCTCTAAATCCAGAACCTTGTTACACAGCAAAGTAGGCTCTCTGAAATACCAGAACATTTTGAATACAAATCTGATGGATTCTGTCAGAAAACTGAAAGTGAGTCATTACTGGTTCTTTCGGCAGGATTATAATCCAAATGGCCAAATCACAAAAGAAATGGTTTTTACATTGCAAATCCAAGAAATAATGAAATACATTGTGGCTACCAAGTCACTGTACTGATGTTTGAAGGTTTCATGATGTCATTGTCCTCATCATGATGGTTCCTCTGTTGACTTTGATCTTTTTGGGTGATCAGATGAGGCTAGGTCTTCCTACATTTATGTCATGTTTCAGTTGTGGAAAACTGGTCTAATTATGCAACTTTATAGAAGAGAAAGGTTTATCATTTCCAATGACAGTTTGGAGACGCTACAAACCATGACATGCATTTTATACATGAAAACTTGAGACAATAATCAAGAAATGTGTCTCATCTTTGGCGTATGCACGGATGACTGAACTAAACGCTGCATTTAAGAGATGCATTTAAGATAAAGCCAGAAAATATGAACAATTAAGAAGAATTATAAATGTAATATCAAAGACAAACTTGTATTTGAAAACACGTCTAAAATCACGTCTAAAATATATGTAAATTGTACATGTTACTTGTATTATCTCCTTATTTAAACTGAGCAGAGTCAGCATTATATATATATATATATATATATAATATATATATATATATTTAGTTTATTGTTACTGCATTTTGAAAGTTAGTGATTTCCTTACAGAATCGCATGCAGGGCCAAATGTGTCCCATCCTCATATCTCAAGCTGATTCACCACTATAACCAAAAACAATTGATTGTTTCAACAACAATAATGAACAAAGAGAAGTTCCAGAAATACATCTTCTTTTTAACAGTATTTTTCTTCTCTTTTACATTTCTGGGAGCTGTGGTCTGTGTGTAGGTCAATGATGACAAGTTTCTCAGTACAATAAAGGTTAAAAAAGAGAGTACATTGCTTGTTTGATGGGTTTACCTTTGGTGTATACAGGCAGGGCCGTGCAGAGACCACTAAGGTGCTCAAAGTTAAAAAAGGGTAATTTAACTGGATTTTAGTGCAGAGAGAAGCAAGAATCTCACATAGCGTTTAAAGTTTAACGTCCTATGACGTAGTAAAACATAGTAAGTACTAAGATTTACAATTAAATCATATCTAGTTCTATAATATAGAACACAACACCATGCATATGTGTATGAAATATTTTATGGTGATCAGAATTTCACTCTGCATGAGCTAGACCGAGAAACTAATTTTTTTAAATGCAATTACACTGTTAAAATACAGTATAAACAGAGGGGTACAATACAAACTTTTAGTGTACTCTAATAAAAGCCTTAACAAATAAAGTTGTTTCTGTAGTTACAGCGGAGGTGAAGATGGCCCATTCAGAACAGCACAGTTACATGAAACTTTAACATGGAATTGCAGAAAAAAATTAAACTGAGTTGTAGACACATACGTATTACTTTAGTGTTTCATGTCCCCATGAGAAAACATAAAGCCTACAGACACGTCTAACTGACCACCAAACTTAAGGTCAAACCGCTTCTATTTGTGTGTATTTATGTTTTGTGATTACTTACATGCATTTCCTTCTTTACTTCTTCTTCTCAGTCTATTCTCTATTTGTCCTCATTGTCTCATTCTGCCTGTGTTGACTGTAGCTCAGTGTCTCTTGTTATTTTTGTCTCTTTTCTAGAGTCAAGAAATTAATCTACATTTAAACACAGTACATTTGAACAGTACATTATTAATACCTCTTAAACGTGTTTTGTAAAATTTAATATAAGTGCACTATCAAACAGCTATGTGTTGACTATATAAAATCTTAATAGTTTTTTTCTTGGCTGCTTCATTCAAGCAGCTCCTTCCTTGTTTGTTTCAGACGTCTTTCTTTACAATGCATCTTTGAATTAAAACAAACCCGCTATGAATGAAATCTAAAAAATATTTTAAAATGCACTACCAAGTTTTTTCTCCTTGTATTAAACAAAAATGATTATTCAGTCAATAGCATAGCATAGCAGAAGTTATTTGAGAATTATATAATTTGAGAACTTTGAGTATTATAAGGATGTTTGTTTTATTCTGGTTTGTGTTTTTCTTTTTCTTTTTTACGACTAATAACTAACTTCCACAGGACAGAAACGCTTTGATGGGTCAAGACACATTATGTATCCAGAACTATAATCTATCAGGAATAAGGTGATAGCTAATGTTTTTTTTTTTTTATTGATTGACAGCTTATATACAGCTATTTTTATTTTTCAGTCCAAATATTTAAAAGTCAACTCCAGAACGCTAGAGGAGGTCATATCATTCAAATCTCTTTTTTTTACAATTTCACAATATCAGGTAATGCAGCTTTAGTAAAAAAATTTCATATTCTTAGATATTTGTTTGACCCACATGCATAACGTTTCTGAGGTTCACAGATAACATTGGTCTGGTCTCACTGACAGGCTCACCTAGCTTCTCGGTAAGCTCTGGAAGAAGAGTGCAGGTTGGTAAACTTGGAGTCTGGTGGGGAAATATTTCAATAAGTTACAGTCGGCTTACTTGTTGCCATGGAAGCTAGGAGCTGGGAGGGAACTTCTAGTCGGGGTCTTAAGAACAGGAGTCCGGGAGAGGTCCAATAACACAGCTGATGTGTTTCTTTGCCTCAGGTTCACAATCCTACTGAAGCCACAGGTTTTACCGTATTTAAGAGACAAGCCACCAGGCAGATTCTTGTGGAACCAAAAGGTTGAACTGAAGATCTTGTGGGTTTCCTTAGGTTTTCCGGTCCAGGGAGTAGCCTTTAATCCATCCGCACCCCACAGGTAGAAGCGCTGAAGCAAAGCAAGAATACAAGGAGGGTTAGTTCTTCTTAGCATAAGTAATATACACTGTTCAAAAAAATAAAGGGAACACTTAAACAACACAGTATAACTCCAAGTAGATCAAACTTCTGTGAAATCAAACTGTCCACTTAGGAAGCAACACTGATTGACCATCAATTTCACATGATGTTGTGCAAATGGAATAGACAACAGGGGGAAATCTTTGGCGATTAGCAAGACACACTCAATAAAGGAGTGGTTCTGCAGGTGGCAACCACAGACCACTTCTCAGTACCTATGCTTTCTGGCTGATGTTTTGGTCACTTTTGAATGTTGGTGGTGCTTTCACACTCGTGGTAGCATGAGACGGACTCTACAACCCACACAAGTGGCTCAGGTAGTGCAGCTCATCCAAGATGGCACATCAATGCGAACGGTGGCAAGAAGGTTTGCTGTGTCTGTCAGCGTAGTGTCCAGAGCCTGGAGGCGCTACCAGGAGACAGGCAGGTACACCAGGAGACGTGGAGCAGGTCGTAGGAGGGCACCAACCCAGCAGCAGGACCGCTACCTCCGCCTTTGTGCAAGGGGGAACAGGAGGAGCACTGCCAGAGCCCTGCAAAATGACCTCCAGCAGGCCACAAATGTGCACGTGTCTGCACAAACGGTTAGAAACCGACTCCATGAGGATGGTATGAGGGCCTGACGTCCACAAATGGGGGTTGTGCTCACAGCCCAACACCGTGCAGGACGCTTGGCATTTGCCAGAGAACACCAGGATTGGCAAATTTGCCACTGGCGCCCTGTGCTCTTCACAGATGAAAGCAGGTTCACACTGAGCACATGTGACAGACGTGACAGAGTCTGGAGACACCGTGGAGAGCGATCTGCTGCCTGCAACATCCTTCAGCATGACAGGTTTGGCAGTGGGTCAGTAATGGTGTGGGGTGAAATTTCTTTGGAGGGCCGCACGGCCCTCCATGTGCTCGCCAGAGGTAGCCTGACTGCCATTAGGTACCGAGATGAGATCCTCAGATCCCTTGTGAGACCATATGCTGGTGCGGTTGGCCCTGGGTTCCTCCTAATGCAGGACAATGCTAGACCTCATGTGGCTGGAGTGTGTCAGCAGTTCCTTCAAGATGAAGACATTGAAGCTATGGACTGGCCCGCCCGTTCCCCAGACCTGAATCCGATTGAGCATATCTGGGACATCATGTCTCGCTTCATCCACCAACGTCACGTTGCACCACAGACTGTCTGGGAGTTGGCAGATGCTTTAGTCCAGGTCTGGGAGGAGATCCCTCAGGAGACCATCTGCCGTCTCATCAGGAGCATGCCCAGGCGTTGTAGGGAGGTCATACAGACACGTGGAGGCCACACACAATACTGAGCCTCATTTTGACTTGTTTTAAGGACATTACATCAAAGCTGGATCAGCCTGTAGTGTGTTTTTCCACTTTAATTTTGTGTGTGACTCCAAATCCAGGCCTCCGTTGGTTCATAAATTTGATTTCCATTGATGATTTTTGTGTGATTTTGTTGTCAGCACATTCAACTTTGTACAGAACAAAGTATTCAATGAGAATATTTCATTCATTCAGATCTAGGATGTGTTATTTGAGTGTTCCCTTTATTTGTTTGAGCAGTGTATATCAGGTAACCTGAGGCTCGAGGTTTACCACACTGGCACAACACTCAGGCAATGAAGGACTGGCAGCTGGCTCCCTAAATACTCCTCATCTGGCAGACACAATCAGCAGCAGATCTGAAACACCTGTCACTGGATCCACTCCTTAACTCCACGGCGACCTCAGGTGGTAAAAACAGGGAAAAAGAAAACCCACACTCCCAAGCCCAAACAGTACCCCCCCGCCACCACCAAAGACCGTCCCCTGGCCGACCAGACGAAGTCGAAGGAAGCGAGGCCAGGTAATCCGAGACCAGAGAGGGGTCACAAATGACAGAACGAGGAACCCATGTGACTCGGCTTCCTCCCATAGTCTTTCTGACTAAATTGGTCCATAATTATAATTTTTCACCAATCTGACATAAAATACAGTCATAACATTATTTTGAAATAAACAAAATTCAGGCTGCACGGTGGCACCGTTGGTAGCACTGTTGCCTTGCAGCAAGAAGGTCCTGGGTTCGATTCCCAGCCAGGGGTCTTTCTGCATGGAGTTACCATGTTCTCCCGTGCATGCGTGGGTTCTCACTGGGTACTCCGGCTTCCTCCCACAGTCCAAAGACCTAACCTGTTAGGTTAACTGGTCTCTCTAAATTGCCCTTAGGTGTATGAATGAGTGTGTGCATGGTTGCTTGTGTGTCGCCCTGTGATGGACTGGTGACCTGTCCATCACAGGTCACCAGGTGACCTGTGATGGACAAGAGGTGACCCTCTTGCCTGAAGACTGTCTGAGATAGGCACCAGCTTCCCTGCGACCTACTATGGAATAAGCGGTAGAAAATGACTGACTGATTGAATCTCCCAATTATGTCATCTGACCAAAACTGTGATCTCAGATTAAAGGAAGTTAGTCAGGATGTTCAGGAACAATACAGGAAGCACAGAGGCAAGCTTGCGTGTAACTGGAAACTGTTGTAAAACCTGTGTCACTGAGAGGATGAGGATGATTGAAAAGGTCAAGTATAGGCTTTCAACCCTGAGAACACTGTAAATCTTCCAAGGATAGTGGTGGTAGCATTTTACTGAAGGTTGGTTTCAGTTCCGGTGATACTGGCGCATTGCACAACTCTGAGTCGGAAAATAATCCAAAGAAATGCACAATTTCTCTGCATTTTTTCCTCAAAACTGCATGTTTGATTTCACCCCAGGTTTTCTATCAGCCACTACATAACCACAGTGTCATGTCTTCTAATAGTTACAATAAAGTACAGTTAACCATAGACCTGCTTTGTTCACCCTGGAGCTGATTAGTGGCTGACTCTTTGCCATTTTGGCGATTTGTCGATCCTTTCAAATAATAGTTTTTCATTGCCTACAACATCTTTGGGGTTTTAGTTTCTATTTAAAGCATTAAAAGTCATTTTAGCTGAGGAGCTATTTATCTTAGTTCTATATGTTTTCCCCTCTCCCATCAACTCTTTACTCAGAGTGTGATGTTCATCAACTGACTGTTGATGTTGGACTTTTATCATTTTGAACACGTCTGTAAAGTAGGCTCTAGCTTTCAACATGCACCATCTTGTGGTGCTCCTGGACACATCATCATTGATGTATCCTGGAATCATAGGGAGGTTTGGGTCTTTCAACAATCAGACCCCCTCATCCAGGTGACCCAACCAGGGTTGATCAAGCCCCAGCTTGTGTCCAGGAAGTGTTACCCTACCCATGTCTCTCATCTCCTGATGTTAGTACTCCTGTTTCTTAGAATAAGAGTGGTCAAATAACTAGCCAGAATTAGGCTCTATGTTTGCTGAACGTCTAGTTCCAATGCAACTTGCTGTAAGACATTTAACCAAATAATCTCATTTTGTCCATGTGTTAAATTTATAAAAATCTGTAATGAATTCCACTTGTTCTCAGATTTCTTTATTTTTTTGATACAGACAATTGTGATTTAGTCTTTAGAATCTACAGGAAAAGAGGCCCCAAAATTGGATTGGAAGTTTTTTTTGTACATAAATTATTGAAACTGTTCAATCTTATTTCCCTCCTTTACTACAGGTGATTCGGATCTCTATGCATCAGTCAAATCCTCGGATATTACTGGAAATGGTGGAGTATTTATTTTAAACCAGTTAAAAATGCAACAACTGAAAAGTCTGATTATCAGTAGCTAAACTAAAACTAAATATTTCAGTTGCAGTTGAATCCAGAGATGTTCCTCACTCTTTCATTGAACTGAAGGACATTGACAATAAAAGTGAGTTCAAAACCGATTCAATGTGCAAGATGAGAAAATACCTGAGTGGTTTTAATCTTCATGTCTTTGTTTTGTTGATTATTTGCACTTGTGAACCAGAGGAGCTGCACTGTTTACGCTGAAGTAAAAACAGGAGCTTCAGGTACAGTCAGTGATTGTAGATTCTGATCCAAAATACGCTTAAATTGAATATTTTATTTCACAAAATGTTGCTGTGATGTAAGAAAGACAAAATAATAATGATTTTCAAGGTTTGTATCTGTCAGCATGGCATTTAATCCAAAAGCTGTTTTAAATGCGGTATTAATCCTATGAAAAAGAGTGACAAAATGAAGAGAATTTTTTCTTTGGTTATGTGGAGAACATACAGGGGTCCTGTTTCCCCTCACCCAACTGTTGCTGCACACTGTTGTTTGACTGGCTGAAGAGAAGGTCCATTGTAGTCAGTCATTTTTGTGGGTTTAATATCACAAGACTTTATTAAAATTTCATGTGAGCCTTAGTAAAAGACCTTCACAGCTGTTACTAAGGGGACATTTATTTCTATTGTAGAATACTTATACAGTCACCAGTAAGGAAAAAGAACAAAATTTGCATAATGTCTTGTTCTGTTCGATGATATCATGTAATTAATCTATATACTTTCTTTCTGTTAATGAGTTGAGCAATTAAAATAATTGTACTTTTCATTAATATTGTAATTTATAACATATGACATATGATGTAAATAAAGTGTAATTCATCTTTTCCACTGAAATTATTCCTTGTTTTATAGTCATGTGCACCATTCGTAAAAATAAAAAGGTTTTCCTGCATTCTTTGCTCCAAGAAAAGCTCCCATCAACGTTTTGACCAGTGGGATGTTCTTCTAAACCATACCTGGAATGACCTATTTCCCTCAGATTATCAGAGGAACTTATTTAACCAACATGCACAACATTTGCTGCTTTGCATGTCATGACTGTTGAATCTGTTGGTGTTCTATAACTCCACTACTTCTGATTTGTCATTTATAAATTGACTTTCTTCCAAATAGTGATTGTTCTGATTGTTGATGTTGGACTGTTCCTAATTTGAACCCATCAGAAAATAAGGCTCTACTGATTCTTAAAATAAGAGTGTTCAAACAACTAGCCAGAATTATGCTCTATGTTTGCTGAAGGCTGCAAAAACTGTCTAGTTCCAATGCAACTTGCTGAAAGACATTTAACCAAATTTACCAAATAACCAAGTTTTGACCCTGTGTTGATTTCTAAAAATCCGAAATGAAATCCACTTGTTCTCTTAATTTTTTTTTTTTTTTTTGATTTGATACAGATATTTGTTATTTGTACTTTAAAATCTACAGAAAAAAAGGCCCCAAAATAAAAAAAAAGGGATTGGAAGTTTGTTTGTACATAATTTGTTGAAACTGTTCAATCTTCCTTCCCTCCTTTACTACAGGTGATTCAGATCTCTATGCGTCAGTCAAATCCTCTGATACTACTGGAAATGGTGGAGTATTTACTTTAAACCAGTTAGAGATACAACAACTGAAAAGTCCGATTATCAGTAGCTAAACTAAAATCCTGAAATATTTTAGGTGCAGTTGAATCCAGTGATGTTTTAAACTCTCTCATTGAACTGAAGGACATTGACAACAAAAGTGAGTTCCGAACACATTCAATGTGCAAGATGAGAAAATAACTCTTCATGTGTCTTTATGTTGTTGATTGTTTGTCAGGGAGGCCTCGTGAACCAGAGGAGGGCGCTGTTTACTCTGAAGTGAAAACAGGAGCTGCAGGTACAGCCAGCCATTGTAGTTAGATGCATAATTACAGGTTATCATTTGCCTTGTTTAACATCTACATACTAGACAGCAGCAGAAAGTGGCGGATCAGACACACAGCTGATGACCTTCATAAAAGATATGCTTTTTGTTTGTTCAAAGCAACTGGCTTCTCTTTATCACTGCACATGCATATATGTAAGTCAGATCTATGTTAAAATCAGTATAATGAAGGTTGAACACATGAAGTAACTGATGGGGTTGGCTCTTATCTGGTGGGTCTTAATGTTGCTAAATATTTTATCTATATATGTTTCTCCAAATTAATTAAAATAAACTTTCAATAATATTCAAATTTATTTACTGAATCTAAATAAAGTGCAAGTCATCCTGTCAGACTGAAATGATTAATTTAGATGTTTTTTAGTCATGTGCACATTTCTTAAAAATCAAAAGTTTTCCGGGGTTTTTTGAGCCACGAACACACAGCAGCATATTCATGTTGTCCACGATGTCTCATGGTAAAATCAACAGCAGAACTAACCTTGCTGACTGAACCAACAAGCAGAGAAACAACAGGGGAGAGACATTTGTGATCAAGGGAGCAGTGTGGGACTGGTAATGTAGCTCTGATTCCAAGAAGAGTCGTTTAATGCACAGCCAGAATTAAGCCATAAGCTTGTCAATGGCTGCAAAAACATGTGGTTGGTCTCTAAAAGACATTTAACCAAATATTCAAAGGGTGAATGTTTATATTTGAGTCTGTATGTATATATTAGACACAGAAAATCTACGAAATTACTTTTTTTCGTTCAGAATTCATCAGTTTCATTTTGAATGATCGTTCCTGGACAAAGCTAGCATGTTTTTCACTTCTGAAAATACTTTAAACTACCCCAGAAATACAGAACTATGAGTTTCTTTCTGACTGAGAATGAAACCCGCTGAGACATTATCAGCGATCGTCAGGCTATGCATTCAGATAGTTCTGTTATCTGACCTCCCATCAGGAGTGAAGGTATTTATCAAGTTCCCTCAAACGCTCAAATACTTAATTACTTAATTTATTATGGAAAAACACAACACTTCAACTCTTTAACAATTGAGTTTATTTAGACAGTGCTTATTCACAACAAAAGTCATATCAGGGCACTGTACAAAAAAGCAAACAAGTGCAGTTCAAACCCAGTTGGATCTGTTCAACATTTTTACTTCAATACAGAAATGTGATAACCTGTTACATGTTAACATTTTACTAAGCAAGACGTGTATGAAGTTTATAAAATATTGGACACCAAGAATAAGTAAATTAAACTGTATAAAAAGCAGAAATTGTCAATTATCTTGAAAAAGGGCTACTTGATAAGCTTTTGGTTGTTAAACGTAATTGTTCAGCTTTTTCTTGAAATACATTTTGGCTAGCTTAAAGATTTTAATCATGGTGAGAGTCTATAGATTGATGCTGAAGAGTTGCAGCTTGTAGGAAAATTCAAATGGACTGCACTTTCATCAAATAACCTAGTACTGACCCGAAGGAGTCACAGTCTAATTTGTACACCTGACCACATTCACTTTCGGTCTTTACACATCATGAGATAGTTTCAAAAGGCTTGATCAATGTTCCATCAAAGCTTCAAAATAATCTGCAATCTTATATTGATAAGATTAAACTTTGCATTCTTATATCAATGTCAGATGCTCCATGAACCACGTTACAATGTGACCCCCATGAATCCTCACACACTCCCCTAATGCAAGAAGGCTGTTTGAAGAATGAGTTATTACCCCTCAGGATGCTTCCGACAGAAAACGTTTATATGCTCTGATTAAAATTTAGGTGTTGAGGATTTATTTGGTCAGGCAGTTTACCTGAGAAACATTTTGATGTTATTTTAATTATTAGGAAGTATTTCATTCAGTGCAGTTTTAACATGAACAAATTTAGCTGGATTGTTACAACAAAAGTGCTACATAATTCCAAATTTCGTCGTTTTTATATGGGGGTAGATTTTCAAAGATTCAACAAAAAATGTTGCACATGTTAACTTACTTTTGTATAAATTATCTAAATAAATCCACACACCAAGAGATTGAAAAGATATACAGTCTCTCAACAAGAAATGATGGATGATGTATTGATTCTTGTTCAAGATAAATACGATATATGAAATGTTCACAAACTCCGCTTTGACTCTGCTCATATCTGATCTGAGGCCTGCACCATGAAGCAGGATTAGTGGCTTTGCAAAGTAATTTCAGATTTAGTTTAGGATTCTTGAAATCAGGAAGCTGGTTCACTTCTTGCCTGGGTTTATCACCATGGTAACTAATACTGGAAACATAAAATGGTCAGTGGCAGGTTTAGTTACTAGATTAGAAATCAACACATCTTAAAGCAATGTGCCCTTATGGATTAATGCTCTTAGTAAATTAAATAAATGAAGAAAATTAGGTAAAACATAAATGTTATTGTTTTGTGCCCTTCAATTTTGAGCATATAATGAATTTATAGGTGAGATTGATGTGTGTGCATAAAAATGAGAAAACAGAAATTTGAAGAGTATAATTTCCATTCTATATTAAGCAGAAAACTAACAGGCTAATTGCTACAAACATTTTATAGCTTTCTTTCATGATTGTGATTGGTCCTCTAGCTCCACCTATTTTCTGTGAAAAAATACACAATCAGAGAGCCTTAATTGACTCGACAAATAATAGCCAGCTTTATAATACCTCTCAGGGTGATCTGTTGAATATTATGATGTTTTGATTTAGTTAAGCGAGACATCTTAAATAATTTGTGTATGTTGAAGCTGCTTCACAGCGCAGGACTCAGCTCAGCCTTCTCCTCTGTCAGAACTCATTGATTGTCATTATCAAAGTACTGATTTGTTATCAGAGGTTTTTTATTGCTTTCACAGTGACCACAGTGTTCACCTCCCAGGTAACAATAAAGCTGCAGTTGGTTCATAAAATTCTATTCAAATGTTTGCTACACTAAAAGAGTTTCACTCAGTTTGCAGCTCGTAGAGCCAGCTGGCTGACTGTTGCATCATATTGAAGACATGTTGACATCATCATCATTACTTCTTTTACCCAGCATGCCTTTGGCACCTTTAGAAACCTCTCTGACTTCTGCTCCTGAGAGATTAGTGTTTCTATGACAGTTATTACACTAATACAATGAGGGGATGCAAACATTTGCATTTAACATATCCATCACTATTATCATCACCATCCCCAGATTAGTGCAGAAAACAAGCACACGTGTGCTTTGGATGTATGTTTGTATAAATGTGCTTGTGTGTTTGGTACCTGTGTCTGATGGGTTGCATATTTGGATTGAATGTGTGTGTGTGTGTGTCTGAAGCACTAGGTGTTTGTGTAGTGCGTATTTATATGTGCTGTTATGTGTTGGTTTGTGTGCCGGGTGTTGTGTTGTATATGCGTGTGTTTAGTTGTGTCAGTCTCTGTGTGTCAGTGTTCGTTGGGCATGTGTCTGATGGTGTGGAAGATCCAGTCCATCTTGGTGCTCCATCCTCCATGATGAGCATCGTTCATTTGTTTTGTGAAGTACTCCAGCGCCTCCTGCTGGCTCTTTTCTGGGGGGAAAAAATAGAGTGAGACAGGAGAATCCACAGCTGGACAGTGGTGTCTAAGGTCAAGTTTCTTTTATATTGTTTTCTGTTCTTTGGATTTCTGCACTAAAAGCATCTTTGTTTTTGTAAAATAAAAGCTGTTTTTCACACCTATCTGTTGAGTTCTTAGTCTCGATCCACTCATTAAAATAGAAAGGTTGGACCAATAATTAATCGTGCAGACTTTGATTTTACATACTTCTCACAACAAATACCATGTTCTTGAGTAAAAAGCTACATCAACTTCTTTCTTGTGTAATAAATATGATCGCTACTAATCTGAAAGACTTACGTTCTCATGATTAATGGAGGATTTCAGGCATATACATTGTAAAAAGAAAAATTACACAACATGGGTATTTTATGTCACTTTAGTAATTCCTGCAAGCTGTTTTTGGGTCATTGTCACATGTGGGATGGAAATCAATAAAGCCAAGTTTAAGCAGCTAAGTTTCTGTCCGAAGCTGAAAAAGAATCCCTTACTGCAACCAATCACTGCTTCAGCACTGCTTCTATTGGTCTTCAGTTTGATAAGCAACTCACTTTTAGATATTGTTAACCAATAACTAAGTCCAGACACTGTGTAAGAGGCATCACCTAGGATACCCTCCAAGATAAGATAGGGAACCTATAAACATTGAACTCTCAAAACTAGCTGTTGCCCTCTGCTTGGTTGCAGATTGTTAATCAGACTGTTTGTAAATAGATTTAATCCCACCAGCCATTCTCATAGAGTCATACAGTAACTCTTAAGACCATTGGATGGTGTGGTCTTTGCTAAAAACATCAATGTTCTCCAAAATAGATTCGCACAAGGGTTTTCATCAAGTTTCTTGTCAGAGCTGGCCAAAACCTAGCCTAAGCACGCATTAGAAGTTCTTTTTTCGGTCTGGCTGTATGTCCTGCAAGATATTCCTCCTATTCTAGTACTGACATCAACAAAACCCAGGCTAAACCAGAATGGGAGGTCATTCCAGCTGGTTGTGGGATTAAAGATGTTCCATTTTTCAACCACACAGCCTGGACCAGGTCCAGTCTCATAATTTCCTCCTTGAGGCGACTGTGGCTCAGTAGGAAGAGTAGTCGTCTTGCAAATAGAAGGTTGTGGGTTCGATTCCAGCTTCCTCCTGCCATATGTCAAAGAGCCCCTGGGCAAGGCACTTAACCTCAAGTTGCCTACCGATCTGCGTATCAGTGTATGAATGTGAGTGTGATTGGGTGAATGTGTCTCTAGTGTAAAGCAGTCTGTATGACTGGAAAAGCGCTATATAAGTTCAGTCCATTTGATGTAGCAATATCAGGAAATCTGAGATGGTCAGGTTCACAGTCCAAGTTGTCCTCTTATGTCAAAGTTATTCAGGTTGCTTTTTTTGTCAGCAGCTGAGTTATCCTAAACTTAGCCGTTCATGATTTCTCCAAATCACACATTCACATGGTTTATTATATTTCTGTTCAAACTTAAGTTTTTCCACTTTTCTCTACCAATCTCCTTACTCTCAACCTCCCTCTTGTTTGTTTCTCTTCCCGTCTTTTTTTTTCACAAGTCTGCCCTCCCATTTTACCTAATGCAAGGGTCTTCCTAAGGTATGCGATATCATCAAAGGTCTGCAGTTCAGGCATGCCGCAGCCCAGCATGAGTGAGAAGAGGTTGATGAAGAGGCTAGCGTGCTGTCGGATGGCCAGGTAAGCTTTGTAGCACATCTCCTGGAACCTGCACCATAGATGGGTAAACACAGGTGAGACAGGCTCAAGAGACAGACAGTGGAAACAGCTGCTGACAAACGAGGACCAGGTGAGACCTCTCAAACTCCTTTGTCTTAGTTGACTCCTGAATGCCTTTACTGATGACAATGAGGAAGTCCTGAGTCAGCACGAAAGGCACACGTTCCCTCTTGTAGCCAAATTTTTTCTTCTTGTGGTCTAGGAAGTGGCCGAAGTCGATGTGAAACAGCTGAAGGGAGAATAATAAGAGTTAGTATGAGGAGCTAAGGGAAGAAAAAGTTAAGATAAAAAATATGGGGTCCACCTGTCCGTTCTCCTTCACCATGATGTTGGAGTTGTGTCGATCTCCAATTCCCAGGATAAATGTGGCAACGCAGTAACCTGCACATGACCTGGTGAACAGGTCAATGGCCCGATCATACCTAAGGAACAGGTAAGACAAGTGAGAAATATATATCAAGTAAAACAGGTGAAATACTGGTGGATATATAACAAGTAGACCAATAAGCTGGTGGAAGGAGTTCACATAGACAGATGCATGTGAAATAAAGCATACAGAACAGCCAGATGGAGCAGGTATACAGACGTATTAAGTTCAACAGATAAACAGGTCTACAATCAGATGGAGGAGTACTAACGCCTCTCCATGGTTCTTGTCTTTGATCCAATGGTGAAGCGTGTTGGAGTTGAACTGCAGTGCCCCCTTCAAGCCTCCTTTGCACTGAATCTGCATGATAGTGTAACTGTTCTTAACCACCTCAATAAGACCCACACGGTCACCGATGGACAGGCAGCCGTACGGCAGCATACTGCAACACACAAACACTCCAGGTTAGCCACGAGTGATTGACATTACTTCCTCCGATGATGTCACCTGCTCTCACCGCAGGTCCAGGCCTTGGTTCTGCCAGATGTTCTCCATGATCTTAATGATCTGCAGTGTCAGCATATCTTGACGCAGGTCTGCAACGCAAACAGAGCCCACTATATTATCCTCAATACCCTAACTCAATAACCTAGCTCCTCCTTTACCACAGTTCACATTCTGCGGTGAAACATGAGCTGGTTACCGTCTCCGTTCTTGAAGATGATCTCATTGTTGGTGAAGAGTAGCTCAGACATTATGTCGGGATTCTCCCAGTTTAGCCATAGGGGGCGCTTCGCTGAGGACATGATCCTGCACTCCTCCAGCCTGCAGGCATAACAACTTGTTTTACAGCTGTTTACCTAGGTTGGTTTGCGACCTACTATGCTGGTTGGCTGGTTAGGCATATGGGAGCATTTGGGGTTAGATTTGTATTTTATGTCTTAATTAATTGGTAAATTGCTTAGTTTGTTACCTGAGGTTTCCCAGCTGGTGAACTGGGTTTAGTGGAGAGACAAATCCTTGCAGAGACTCCATGTAGTCTGGACGTGACATGTGTTCAACCAGGAACTTCATCTGAGTCTACCCATAATAATAATACAGTGACATGTCAACAGTCAGGCATAGGAATTGTATAAAAGAACATGTTGGTTTTTGTTTTCATACCTTTTGAGTCTCGTCCTTCTTCTCCTGCTTCAATGTGTCTGTCAGATTCACCAGTTTGTCCATGGCCTCCACCTGCACACAATTTTCTGTCTAAATCACCAAACTCTGTTTCTAAATCCTCCATTGATGCAGTGCATTCACTAGACATCACAAGAGGATGAGTAACCTTAACACTATCTCTCCCCTCATTATCAGCTCATTCTATCTTTTAAACAGAAATCCATTGTTAACTTGAATGATGTAACCTACAATAATCATCCCTATGAATTTGCTGGACCCCCACTCATTGGACAAACAGAATTACACCCATTTAATTTTTTTATCAACATGACTTTTGGACAAGAGAAGACCAGGTTTAATGACCTGTAATATTTATTTACATATTTATTTTATTTTATTTAAATATGCCTATGTCATGTTTTTAAGTCACATCTGAATGTTCATCCCCCACAACCACATATGTAGCCTATTTTACAAAAAGGTGAGCGTTAGATGCTTTATTACCTTCTCCTCTGAGATTATCAATAGCTTCCATCTGGCTACCCCTTTCAAAATCTCCTGGATGTGCCCCGGTTAACTCCCAAGACACCACTGAACCCATGGGAACCTCACTTTGATACCCATGTTTATCAATTGTTACCCTGGTAAATTCAAGCTAATACAGATAGAAACAAACATTTCATTCCAGATGTTTGAGGACTAACCTGTGTGATTCAGGTGCTCACCTGTCTGTTAAGGTGTTTCAGGTACATGCCGCAGGCTCTGCAGAAAGCCTCCAGCAGCAGGCCAAACCTTCTGGAAACTGTCTTGTTGTGCATTTCTGACCTGTGAAAACACTTCTTTTCAAATCAAACCTACATGTACAGGTAGCTAACACGTGTTTATTACAATTCTACTCAGGTTAACAGCAGAAAATTTACACTGACTTCAGATGCCAGAAGAAGAAGTGTCCGATCCTCTGATTGGTCAGAGCTTTCTTGATGAGGAATCGAGCCAGAGGATTGTCCAAGTACATCTCATATTTTAAAACCTGCAGACCCAGAGATCAGGTTTGCATTCACAATGTAAGAAAGAACACAGATGAAGTGACAGTTTCAGCTCACCTGTACAAGCTGCAGCAGATACTGTGACAACTTGTCATCCGTCAAGCCCTGCACCAGACATCGCAGAGCAAACTCTCTGACTATTGGATCAGGAAAGTTACAGTCCAGCAGCTCCAGAGCTGACTCAGGCTCCATCAGATGCCATTCCTTCAGCAAACAGTACATCTGAGGAAGACGAAAAGACACATTGGACGTGGGTCAAAACAAAGAGTTCAGAGTAGGCATTATACACAATACCTTGACCATGTCAGCATTTTGTCATGTTACAAGTTTGACACATGAATGTGTTTTAATCTAGCCCAATTTAACCCATTCCGGCTGCTGTGAACTATTTGCCCAGTCTCAAGTCCTTTGCAGCCTTTTACAGGTTTCTTCCAGTTTGCCTTGTAATTATCTCCATCCATCTTCCCATCAACTCTGACCAGCATCTTTGTCTCTTTATGCAGAGCCCCCACTGCATGATAATGCCACCACCGTGTTTCATGATGGGAATTCCATGTTTACGTTGGGCAGATGTATTATTTTTGCCACACATAGGATTTTGTATTCAGCCCAAAAGTTCCAAATTTGGTCTCAATCTGACCAGAACACTTTCATTCAGTCATGGCTTTCATCTTGCCACTCTTTCATTGCCCAAATTTGTAGAGCACACAACTAATAGTTGTCCTATGTGTAGATTTTTCCACCGGAGCTGCAGTTCCTCAGGAGTTATCATGTAACCATTACATACAACTCCAATTACAAACATTGGAAGCCGTAACATGACAAAATGGTGTAAATTAAAGGGTGTGAACACTTTCACTTTTGGAATGTACTGTTTGGAAGTGCAGACCCTGGCCTTTAATTTGTTTTAATACCTGAATAAAAGCCCCCAAACCAATGCACTATCGAAAGCAGTGGTGGGTTTTAACTAGTTACATTCACTCATTTATATTTACTTAAGTAACTTTTTGAAAAAAAAAGTACTTCTAGAAGTACTCTTACTGCACCATACTTTTTACTTCCACTTGAGTAATATTATCTTGAAGTAACGCTACTCTTATTTGAGTACAATTTCTGGCGACTCTATTCACCTTGAGCTACTTCGCTGAATGACAATTAAACAGAAATGTTAAGACATCTGGTTTGTGAACAAGCTTTATTGTTTGAATGTTATTTTCTCTCTGAGCCTGTTGTGCCATTTGGAGGTCAAGTGAATATACAGTAAACAGTAAATATTTTCACTGAAAGTACTTTGCACTGTTCTAACATGTATATGTCACGTACTGTAAGTATTGGTGTTTTTGTGTGTTTATTCTGTCTGAATTTCTTACTTTAATACTCTTGATTTATTTTTACTCATTTTGCATTTTTTTATTCAAGCACCAGAACCTGCAAGTAATTTTATAATTTTTTTGTATGAAGAAGGTTCGACTCCCGGCCGGTGGTCTTTCTGCATGGAGTTTGCATGTTCTCCCCGTGCATGTGTGGGTTCTCTTCAGGTACTCTGGCTTCCTCCCACAGTCCAAAAACAGGACTGTTTGGTTAACTGGTCTCTGTACATTGCCCTTAGGTGTGAATGAGTGTGTGCATGGTTGTTTATCTTGTGTGTGTCTGTGTTTTGCTGCGATGGACTGGCGGCCTGTCCAGGCTGTACCCTGCCTCCCGCCCATAGACTGCTGGAGATAGGCACCAGTTTCCCCCGACCCACTATGGAAGAAGCGGTAGAAAATGACTGACTGACTGTTTGTATGAAACATAATTTTCATAAACTATATCATCTTAAACCATACTACTCAAGTACTCAGTACTTTAGAAGCCTATTCACCGAATACCTCTTTACTGTTACTTGAGAAATTGTTTGGATGACTACTTTTTACTTTTCTACTTGAGTAAAAATATATTGAAGTAGTGCTACTCTTACACAAGTACAACTTTTGGCTACTCTCCCAGTGTTCGTTTTACTGTTACTTGAAGGCAGCTATAGTAAGCACAAACATTGAGCAGTCATTATGAGGGATTATTAGATAAACAGTCTACTCAGAAAGGAAACAGAAAGGAAACAAAAGCCCAGCACTGAGTATACATCAAACATCAGTTATTCAGCCACAGGAAGGGCATTGAAGGCTTCATTTTCTTTGGCTGCTGTGTCTGAGTGGAACCTGGCCTTTTGCCTTGAGGTAGAGCTGCTGTCTGAGCTGGGCTGCAACTGAATTCTGTATCAGATTGCACTTGCTCTGTTAATAATTTAATACGTCACAGTCTGGATACGGCGGGGTTTGTAGGATCCTTCCTGATCGTGACAATGAGGTTATACCTGCGACACTTCGTCTCTGGAGTTCCATTTGACTGACAGAAGCAGCTTAGGCAGAGACTCTGGGATGTTTAAACAATAATGTCTGCAGAGAGATGAACAGAGACAGGGAGACATGGGCAGGCAGAGACAGACAATAAAGTAATCAGCTAGAAGCAGCAACAGGTATATCACATATACATATACAGAAAGCACCAAATTAGAAAAAAAGCTGGAATGAAAAAAAGACAAAAAAAAAGAATTTCTGCATTTGCTTGATTTCTTTTTTGATATGCATCTATTTCATGCTGCAAGAGATTCTAAAAATGTTGAGGTTATTGTGGTTAATGAACAGGTAAAAACAACGATTAGACCAGTTGGTGTTATGATTATAATAAAGGTTTCATAGATGTAGTTCACTCAAAAGGCTATGTTTTTGAGGAGTGAAGATCCATCCATCCATCCATCCATCCATCCATCCTGGCTGCAATCAGCAGATGAGATGCACCTGGTGACTGCTGCAGTGCAGTGCAATCTGTGGCATTCCAAGCACCTGTGTCTTCCCTGATATATACTGACTCTGACAAGCAGACGGTGCCAGATTTATGAAAGCCATCGTATGAGTAGATATCCAGCGTTCCTTCCTGACTGATTGTTGTTTTGAACTTGCTTTGCCTCTTGGATTTTTGCCTCTGCCTGCCACTTGTCGGACTGTTTGGATTTTGGTTTTCGACCCTGTTTCCTGCATCTGGTTCATGCCTCTGCCTGCCCCTTGCCTGACGTCTCTTGTTCCGATCATTGACCCAGTTTCTGTCCCTGGATTATTGAGCCAGCCTAGCCCTTGGATTATTCAGCCTAAAGTCACCTGCCTCTCTTACCTGCGCTCTGGAGATCCCTGCCTGCTACCCACTGAGGTTTCCCCTCTGGGTTTCAAGTTCTATCCAAGACAAAAGCAGGTTAGTGACTTTTCTGATCCTTGCAAGATCTGGAGAAACTTTAAGTCACTAATCCTTTTCTCTGCTTCAGTGATCCCCAGAAGCTGTGTGGAGTTTAACCTGAGTGACGTTTTCCTGTGGCTGAATAAACCTTTTAATCTTTCAGTTCTGTCTCTGGCTGAATCTTGGGTCCGCCTTTTTCTAATTCCTAATAGAAAAATCTGGCCAAAAATGGACCCATCGCCAGCACAGCAGTGGCGCACCCACGTTGATGAGACCCTTTCCTGGTTGGGTTCCGGCATGGAGGAAATTATTGCCACATTACGTTCTGGCAATCTTGTCTCCGAGCCGCCACCGTCACAAGGAAACCACGCCCACGTGACACGGACAACAGCAGAGGTAAGGGAGCCACGCCTATCTCCGCCTGAGATGTTCAGGTGAGACCCAGACCAGTGTCGAGCTTTCCTAACTCAGTGTGAAATTCATTTTGAGCTTCAGCCGTCATCCTTTCCCACTGAACGCTCCAAGGTGGCTTTCGTTGTATCTCTGCTGGCAGGAAGGGCGAAGCAGTGGGGAACTGCTGAATGGCAGAACAGGTCTGCATTTTGTACCTTCTACGAAACTTTTTTCAAGGAACTCATTCGAGTTTTTAACCCTGTTCTTCCAAGTTGTGAAGCCGCAAGAGGCTTACTGTCCCTCAAACAGGGTGATCAGCCTGTCTCATCCTATGTAATTGACTTTCATTTGTTGGCCGCAGATAGCCGTTGGAATGAGGCAGCACAAATGGATGCATTTATGCAAGGACTGAACGCAGACATCAAGGATGAGTTAGCGACCCGTAACTATCCCTCTTCCCTGAAACAACTCGAGGATCTTGCTGCTCGCATTGATATTCGGCTGGCAGAGAGAATCAGAATCAGAATCAGAATCAGCTTTATTGCCAAGTTTGTACATACAAACAAGGAATTTGACTCCGGTACACTTTGCTCTTTGGTTTTTGTTTTTGCACTACAGAATATACATATTTACAATGTACAATATACACATATATAAATAAAAAGGTGCATTTGCAGAAGGAGGGAGAAGCGACATGAGGAGGGTCGTTCCTCATTATCTCAGGGTCCTGCACACCGGCATGAGATAAGGAGCCGGTCATCTCTCACTGAGGAGGATTATGAATGTGAGCCCATGCAGTTGGGCAGAACCAAGATTACCCCTGAGGACAAAGATCGTCGGAGGAGATTCAAGCTCTGTTTCTATTGTGGAGAAAAAGGACATTTAGCACTCAGGTGTCCATTAAAAGGACAGGCTCAGCAGAGGAAGGGAGGTCTCTACTGAGCCGAAGCCAGCTAACTGCCTCCTCCTTCTTGTTTCCTGCTTGTTTTCAAACCTCTTCCATGTCTCTCCAGGGGGCCGTGTTTATTGATTCAGGAGAAGACACTGAATTCATGGACGAAGCATTCGCAAATAAGAACAGCATAAAACTCATTACGTCAGCTGACACACGAAACGTGCTAGCATTGGATGGTCACAGCATGAACAATTCACACCTCAGGACGGAGGAGATTACCTTAACAGTTGGAGGTAACCATCAAGAAAAAGTAACTTTCATGATCATCAATTCACCTGAACTTCCTGTAGTCCTAGGGGCCTCCTGGTTGCAGAAACACAACCCTCACATTGACTGGAAGAGGAAGAAGTTCTGGGTTGGTCTGAGTCATGTTCCGCTGCCTGCCTTTTGTCTGCTGCTATGGAGGTCAGCGTGGAGAATGAGGTTGAGGAGACCTACCCGGATTTATCCAAGGTACCGCAAGAATACCATGATGTAAAGGAAGTATTTAATAGATCAAGGCCACAGCTCTGCCACCCCACAGAAAGTATGATTGTGCTATTGATTTGTTTCCTGGCACATCACCCCCTAAAGGCAGACTCTATTCATTGTCTGGTCCAGAGCACAGGGCCATGAAGAAATATGTTGATGAGGCATTAAAGGCAGGGCAAATTCAACCTTCTTCCTCTCCTGCAGGTGTTGGTTTCTTTTTTGTTGGGAAGAAGGATGGTTCGTTGAGACCATGCATTGATTATAGAGGCCTTAATGAGATAACAGTTAAAAATAGATACCCCTTACCATTCATGAACACAGCTTTTGATCAGATCCAGGGAGCCAAGATATTTTCTAAGCTGGATCTAAGGAATGCATATCATCTGGTCCGAATCAGAGAAGGGGATGAGTGAAAGACTGCTTTTAACACACCTACAGGCCATTATGAATACAAGGTCATGCCATTTGGAGTACCTGAAATCAGCAAAACGGCTGAACCCCAGGCAGGCACGGTGGGCTCTGTTTTTTGGTCATTTCAATTTCTCCCTGTCTTACAGGCCAGGGAGTAAAAATGGCAAACCTGACGCCCTATCCCGGATTCAAGAGCCCGCACAATCTCAGCCTGCGGGTGAAGAGGAGTTTATCCTTCCTGAGGCCGTCAGGTTGTCGGTGTCCCGAGTTGAGGTGGAAAGGGAGGTCCAGGAGGCCATTAGGGATCTGCCTATCCCACCATCATTCCCACCGGACTGCTGTTTTGTTCCTGAACGCCTTGTGCCAAAGGTACTGGAGTCTTGTCATTGCTCTCGTCTCGTTTGTCATCCCGGAATCAGCAGAACGATTCAGACAGTACAAGCCCAGGTTTTGGTGGCCATCGCTTGTGAAGGATGTCAAAGACTATGTTTCTGCATGCACTCAGTGTTGTCAAGCCAAGCCTTCTCGTTGCCCCCCTGCGGGGTTGTTGCACCCATTGCCCATTCCCCCTCGCCCATGGTCGCACATTGCTATGGACCTTGTGACAGGTTTACCAGTGTCAAATGGTCACTCTGTACTACTAACCATAATTGACAGATTTTCGAAGATGGTTCATCTGTTGCCCCTGGAGAAGCTTCCATCTGCAAAGGAGATGGGTGAGATATTGACCAGAGAAGTTTTTAGGCTCCATGGAATCCCTAATGACATTGTTTCTGATAGAGGACCCCAGTTTTTGTCACGTTTTTGGAAGGAGTTCTGTTCGTTGTTGGGAATTTCTGTTAGTCTCTCTTCAGGTTTTCATCCTCAATCTGATGGCCAAACTGAGAGAGCCAAACAAGAAGTGGAACCCAAACTTCGCATTTTGTGTGAGTCAGACCCGACCAAGTGGTCACAAAATTTGCCCTGGATTGAATACGCCATGAACTCTTTGCAGTCAAGTGCCAATGGTTTGTCTCCCTTCCATGTTGTGTTTGGTTTCCAGCCACCCATGTTTTCGGTTCAGGAGAGAGAGGCTAATGTCCTATCCGCCCAGGCAGCTGCCCTAAGATGCCAAAGAATATATAGAAAGGCCAAGAGGTCAATGATCAAAATGTCACTTGTTCAGTCAAGAACGGCCAACTGGAGACGGATTCCTGCCCCTAAGTACCGGCTGGGGCAGAAAGTTTGTCTCTCCGCCAAAGACCTCCGTTTACGGGTAGAGTCCCGGAAGTTGGCACCCCGATTTGTTGGACCTTTCCCTATCTCCAAGATCATCAACCCTGTCTCTGTACGGCTGAGATTGCCCAATTCTATGAGGATTCAACCCACGTTACACGTTTCTCAGGTCAAGCCCTTCATGGAGCCCGACTCTGACTGAGTCTCCCCACCCAGAAGAAACAGTTTATCTTTTGTTGAGAACCATAACCTCAGACTTTGAGCCATACATGACTTAAGGACGCCAAAAAAACAGCATCCTCTGGAAAAAGTAAGGATGTATCCCAGAGGTTCACTAAACAGACACTGTGCTCTCTATAAGTATGTTTTACATTCTTGCCCATAAACACAACCCCCACTGGGAACAAGTTTGACTTTTCGGGGGAAAATTTATAACTGTTAAAGATTAATTCTAAATCTTCATTAGGATTAACAATGAATCTTAATGAAGAACTGGAAGGGGATTGGCATATTTCTGTCTCTGCGTTTCATAATATTTAAGGAAACTGGAAAAGCCTCAGTTGGACAACTCCTATCTCGATTCAGTATTTGACACTATGTCAAGAACTGTCCTTCATCAACAGCTGATGGAACAACGTTATTACTCTGTAAATCCTTTGGTAGGCATTATAGTATTGAGGTTCCAAAGCATAGACACTTCACAATTTAGAAACATAGATGGTCCTTGCATGAATTACAGATTCATTCAAGAACCATGAAGTTGTTTAACCTGGAATTTTCAAGCCAGGCTTGGTGATGGCATGGGATGTTATTTGTTGCCTTGCCAAAGCCCATTTCCTATGGCAGCATTAATGCAGAAAAGTACATATTGCAACATATGCTGCCTCCAGCATGTCATCCTCTTTATACCATGAAATTTTCAACAAGACAATCAAAGCACTGTATGCATTGATTCCAAATGGACAGCTGACAAACAAAAACAACTAAAACAGATGAAAAGGGTCCCGCTACTGGACTTATCTGCCTGTAGTTCAGGAAAGAGAATGTGAAATTAATTTATAAGACCAAAAATGGGATGAGGATGATCCCATATTGTTAGGCACCATAAACCTGTAAGAAGGGAAAATGTGATGAAATAATACCAAAAGTCCTAATTACAAACATTACAAATTAAGCAGAATGGTGCATTAAAGAAGGGACACAATTAGTTATGATCCCAACAGTTCCTAAAATTTTATGAACTCAACCATCTAATCTGTATCTAGACATTTAGCTCCCACCTTACCTGTGTCTCCAGAGAAAATCTTTCTCCTGCTCGGAAAGCTCATACAGAGGGTCTTTGGAGCAAAGAGAGCGAAGCTGCTCTGCATCGGTGGCTGAAACACTGCTATCGCAGGCCAGACGGCTACTCTAAGTCAGAGATACAAGGACAAAAACAGGGTTTACATACAAGAGAAAAGCTCTCTGGGGGACTGCACCTTCTGACCTTTCAGTGAATCTGCCTGAAGTCGACTTCTGGGAAAATTGTGTCCTAAATGCTTTCCAATTTTGAATTATCTTTCTTTCTGCAGGAATCGTGGACTTCAGATTACTTGAAAATTGATTCTCCTTTCCAGATTGATGGGACGTTACAAGTTATTCTCCAAGAACATTGCTGAAATGTTTCCCTTTTAGCATTGTGTTAGCACACACCTGTATGCTTTAGACCAGAAAACTGCTAAACCCCTTTTTTTTTTTTAGAAGTAGTCACTTTAACAAGTTAATTTGACTTGCAGCACCATGCTGCTACTTTCCCCTTTGTATCCAGGGGTGTTTTTAGTTTTTCATTAATTTCTTTTTCATTTTGGCTTCATCTTTGTTTACTATATAAACAATGTGGAGTCTGCTCTTTTTTTACATTTTCAAATGTAACAGTTTTATGACCTGGTAAAATCCAGATAATATGCAGATCAATATAACCATGACCTTTCCCCATGACTGTATGCGACTGTTTTCCCTATCATTTATAAAGTGATAATAGTTAACATTGTTAACATATTTGGCCCAAATGTTCTTTTAATGGTTACTGGTCCCTTCTGTTGTTGGAACACTCAAGGGTATAGAAAACCTTTAGACCCTAATCTGTTTAATACAGGGACTTGCAGATTTCATGGACATCGTGGATCAGAATTTCTACAGAATTTGACATCAGTCTCTCTGAATTCTGTTTACACATGTCAGTCTGTGAGTTACCAGTCCATGGCAGTAGTTGTAGCCCAGCTCTCTGCTGATGGTCCAGTTAGCATGTTCTTCAATCTGTTGCTCATCAGGAAACATGACTGTCTGGTTAAATCGTGAGAATTCCAGCTCAACGCAGGGGGTCTCCTGCAGATCACAGTGCCAATTGATCAGGTCATCCATCAATCATCATTCACTCTTTCTCCATCGGTCATTGTTTAGTCATCGATTATTACTGTGACTGATCAGACATCAGTCAACTCAATCATCTGGATGCCAACAATCACAGTTACCTTGTTGGGGTTTGAGCCAGCCACTCCGATGGGATTTAGCAGGTCTTCAAGGCCATGAGGGACAGGCCAGAGACTCAGAGCCATCTTCCCAGAGACAAGAATATCCATGTAGTCAAACAGGCTGACATTACCCCAGGCGAGAGGGCAGTGCTCCTACAGGAAGTCAGAGAGAGGTGGGTCAGGTAGATCAATGATTAAACAAGTAAAGTTACCCCTTCACCATGTGCAAGTCTCTACCCTTTCCTACCTCCTTGGCTCCTTTCCTTCCCTTCACAGAGCAGATAGAGAGACAGAGTCTTGCTGAGCGAGGAAGATCCGCCAGGTATATGTCGTAGGTCAGCCACTCGTTCCACCTGTGGATAAGTATGTAGAGTTAGGTGAATAATAGCAGGATCAGACAGGTGTTCAGTGTGTGTTTTCATAGTGTATATGTTGGAGCATGGTGGGGTGTGTTACCTGGGGTTGGAGCAGGGAACTCTCTGTGTGTTGACATTTTCACACAGTGGCTCTCCTCCATGATATATACCTGTCCTCACATAGATCTACACACAGACGGACACACAAGCACGTGAGAACGATACCCGAATGTCCGACAAACACCTCCCATCAAACAGCTTGGTAAACATAGTGAAATTGTATACATTAAAACTGCTTACAAGTTCACTCCCTTTGTGTTTATTGTTTTAATGGCAGTGTCTTCAAAGGTGTCCATATAGGAGCTTAACCTCCACAGAGACACTGCTTAAAGTAACACACAGGCTCACTACTACTCACTACTGCTTTGAGACAAGAAACAATCTCAGAGGAGCAGAATCACAACAATGAGCTTCACATGTTTAAAGTACCTTGACTGTGAGTGATCACATGTGACGAGAACATGAGAGGAAAGACACAAAGACAACCTGAGGAGACAGAGGAAGGACACACAGCGGAGCACAGATTTAAAACTGAGGAAAGAATATTAAGAGAGACACCGAGGACACTGAAAGGAAAGGTTCAGGGTTTTTGACAAAGTTTTAAATAACATCTTGTTTGTCAAGAATCTAAGTGGAACAGATAAGAACTTCAATGCTGAATAAATGCTACCCAGAGTTAGCATGTCCATTTAGTTTTTAAACTACATGCAAAAGGAAGATCTGTTACTTGAACTACACCACAGCAAGTTGTGTCTCATTGCCCTGGAATACTTTGTCTACATTTCAACAATGGATTATTCAAGAATTTAGGGGAAATCTCAACGTAATGCAAATTGATGAACATTAAAGTTAGAGGAAGTAACACTCGATTCTTAGAGACTAGCATTATTTCAGCACAAAAACCTAATACAACCACTCATTAAGGGACATGTCCCTCATAGTTAAGCGAATGATTTATCTAACCAATTTTAAACTGATATCACAAACCATTTGATAAGAGCACATTCCAGCAGACATGGGTTTCATATTCAGAGGTTAATAGAATGGGGTCAAATAAGCTTCCTGCATGTTGTGCACTGACTACTGAGCAGGAACTTGACAGTACTTCTACCAGTGGGGAGGGGTTCAGGACATCAGCCAGGCAAACATCCCAACAATTGAAACCTTAAGACCAGGTTTTTATTTTTGTATTACTTTAAAATCCTGTTATTTTGTACTTTTCACTTTGGTAGAAACAATATGATGTAATCACAGTCAAGAAAGTATAGGTGTTCCTTTTTTAGTCTGACGATATATATCACAGATTAGTACAGTATATATTGTACAAACCAAATGTTAAAATTCGTATAATCTGATTCATTTCTAACATCAGTCAATGCTTTTTAAGCTTGAGTGAATAAGTTAAAGTGTTGAATTATTGCACTGTCTTTTATAATCTTTGGCTGTGCATTAACAACATCCACATCTCTAATGGATGTAGAAATATTACCCAAAACATCATTCTTCCCTGCAACAGTGAGATCTGATCTTTTCAGTTTTCAGAATCCTTGATCCTGTCAGGAGCTGAAACTGATGGTGAGAATATATTTTTATCTAGCTGTTTGATAATTTCTGCACCTGCTGTCATTGGGTCGAAGACAACGCTAGGACTGGTGCAAAGATAACTTCAAACGTCTTGCATTTGCTTCGATACTAGCATGTATTTAGAGCGATCTGCTTCACGACTCACGTGCATAAATGAAGTACCGTATATAGTGCACACAAAAGAAAAGCAAGAAAAGGGAGCATGTAGCACTGCTTTGTGAGTTTCTTCCTTTGGGTTAACACCAGGGGCAAATAAAATGCTGACTCGGGAATAGGTTGAATAGATTCAAATGAAGAACAGATACTGAGGATAGAGTGTTGGACAGGAAACACTCAAAGCTTTTAAATGTCCCAAATATTGACAGAGCAAGAACATAGGGAAACACTAGACAAACAGAGGACAAGGACACGGTGATAGACTCAAACTGTGTGCATGCTTTAAATGTTGACTTTGAATAAAGTAAAGTTGACTTAGATTACGGATAGATAATGAGAGTAGACAGAGAGAAGAAGTATGAAAAGAGACAAAAGACAGGTAAAGAGGGGAGATTATTGGACAGTGGTCAGCAGATGGGTACCTTGTCAATGTCCCGGATGTTGACATTGACGTAGGTGGCGCAGAGCAGTCGAACCCTGAGCAAAGTGTTAAAGGCCCAGAGGGAGCGAGGAGGAGAGCCATCACCTCCTCCTGGACAAGGAGACGGCTGGGGCGTCCTTCGACTAAAACACAGACATCTCATCAACTTGACACCTGCAGCACACCTGTATCTGCTCCTCATTGGCTGTGACATACTCCAACTGACTTTTACCTGTAGGAAGGAGTGACAAAGCCCGAGGCTGGAAGCTGAGAGTAGAGACTGTCTTTGGACACAAGCATTAGGTGAGGAAGACGTCCAACGATGATGCAAGAGCGTATGTACTGCAGACAGAAAGGGGGGAAAAGGTAAAGACAAATTAGAATAATCGAACAAGTAGAGAAAAACAGGCTGAAGAGTTTAAACTGATTACCTTATACTGACTGAGGGGGAAATTTTCCAACAGGTACTCATCACAGCCGCATACCTAAGAGACACACAGAGACACCTGTGAGTTACATGGACACAGGTGACAGAGGGAGAAGTGGGACAAGGAGACACAAATAGCTGTAGGACAGTTTAGAGATAAAATAAGAAAAACAAGAGACAGATATGTATACAGGTTAATAAATGGATGGGTCGGACAACCAGGTATACCTTGAGAATGTACTGGTCTTGGTTTTCCTGGACCCTGACTGACAGGTGGATGGATAGTCAGACAGGTGTGCTGGTAGGCAGGTGGATGAACAGACAGGTGGGCAGGTAGATTGACAGAAAGCTGACAGAGATAGGTGAGACAGCCCAGTATACCTTAAGGATGTACTGGCCCTGGTACTCTTGCACGCAGAGTCGGAGCTGCTGAGGGGACAGGTGCATCGATCGGCTCTTCTTCCTGATGGACTCTGCAATTAGCTGCTCGGGTAAACTGTCATGGCTCACCTGGACACAAAGGTTACGAGCGCCAGAGAGGAAAGTGAGTGCTTTATGCTTGAGATTCTGTGCCTATGTCTGATACTCTTATTTTGAAGTAAGAAAGGAAGTAGTTCTTGAGATGGTATATTGGGCTGGTGGACTCAACTTAGCATTGCTAACTTAGGAACTTTGTCACTTTATTTAGTGAATATTCAGAGTCCTCTAATGACTCTTTTTTCAAAAACAAAGACTTGGGACCAGCTTGTTTTTGGGGACCTGAAGATATAACTGATGTGTTTTTACCTTCTTTTCGTGACTCTGATTAGAGTATTATTTTCCTACAGCCTTTATTCTAACTACATTTACATAGTGAATTTTTAGGCCGTATCATTTAGTGACTTCAAGCTACTTTTGAGAGAGCTTCTGTCTGCTGAATTTTAACAGTATTACGAATAACACTGATGTATTGAAACAAAAAGTCTGTCACTTCAGTCAGCCTGACACTTTTATTAAAGTTTGTTCTGTATATTTTTAAAAATCATTGACCAGCTGCTACAGGGGTTGGACAATGAAACTGAAACACCTGTCATTTTTAGTGTGGGAGGTTTCATGGCTAAATTGGACCACCCTGGTAGCCAGTCTTCATTGATTGCACATTGCACCAGTAAGAGCAGAGTTTGAAGGTTCAATTAGCAGGGTAAGAGCACAGTTTTGCTCAAAATTTTGAAATGCACACAACATTATGGGTGACATACCAGAGTTCAAAAGAGGACAAATTGTTGGTGCACATCTTGCTGGCGCATCTGTGACCAAGACAGCAAGTCTTTGTGATGTATCAAGAGCCACGGTATCCAGGGTAATGTCAGCATACCACCAAGAAGGACGAACCACATCCAACAGGATTACCTGTGGACGCAAGAGGAAGCTGTCTGAAAGGGATGTTCGGGTGCTAACCCGGATTGTATCCAAAAAACATAAAACCACAGCTGCCCAAATCACGGTAGAATTCAATGTGCACCTCAGCTCTCCTGTTAACACCAGAACTGTCCGTCGGGAGCTCCACAGGGTCAATATACATGGCCGGGCTGCTATAGCCAAACCTTTGGTCACTCATGCCAATGCCAAACGTCGGTTTCAATGGTGCAAGGAGCGCAAATCTTGGGCTGTGGACAATGTGAAACATGTATTGTTCTCTGATGAGTCCACCTTTACTGTTTTCCCCACATCCGGGAGAGTTACGGTGTGGAGAAGCCCCAAAGAAGTGTACCACCCAGACTGCTGCATGCCCAGAGTGAAGCATGGGGGTGGATCAGTGATGGTTTGGGCTGGCATATCATGGCATTCCCTTGGCCCAATACTTGTGCTAGATGGGCGCGTCACTGCCAAGGACTACCGAACCATTCTTGAGGACCATGTGCATCCAGTGGTTGAAACATTGTATCCTGAAGGCGGTGCTGTGTATCAGGATGACAATGCACCAATACACACAGCAAGACTGGTGAAAGATTGGTTTGATGAACATGAAAGTGAAGTTGAACATCTCCCATGGCCTGCACAGTCACCAGATCTAACTATTATTGAGCCACTTTGGCGTGTTTTGGAAGAGCGAGGCAGGAAACGTTTTCCTCCACCAGTATCACGTAGTGACCTGGCCACTATCCTGCAAGAAGAATGGCTTAAAATCCCTCTGACCACTGTGCAGGACTTGTATATGTCATTCCCAAGACGAATTGACGCTGTATTGGCCGCAAAAGGAGGCCCTACACCATACTAATAAATTATTGTGGTCTAAAACCAGGTGTTTCAGTTTCATTGTCCAACCCCTGTACATCGTATAGCTGTTTTCTTTGTCTGGCATGAAGTCCAAGTGTCTAAAACCTTTAAAACAAAGATGTTTTATTACTTTGGGCATTTATTAAGCAGATTAGCCCAGAATTTGAATTGATTAATGTTCAAACCATGCTACTTCCCTACACGTCATTAAAGAGGCATGCAGATGGAAGTGATTTGACACTGAATTAATCAATCTCTTCCTAACACAGAGGTTGAAACCTCAAATTGTAAAATAAAACCTCTTTTCTGTAATATGTTCAGCCATCTTGTTGTCTGCTAAATGTCTGGCTCTCTCTTGCAGCCTGCAACCTTAGTGAACCACAGGCATGCTGTCATAGAAAATACACTTTTCTTTTGAAAACAAAACACAATTTGAGTCTTCACTTAGTAACAGCTTCACACCAGACTGTCATTAATGTAACCTATTAGTGAATACTTCTATACATTTTTCTTTTCACCCAACAGAAAAAGATTTTTCAGTTTGCCAGTCACAGACCAGGACCAATCACAGACGATTCTAGTCAACAGTTGATTTGTTGGTGCCTTTTTAGTAAAAATCTCAAAACAATAATAAAACTGGTTTACCCCTGAATCCGAATAATACTTTAAAGTCCTAAACACTAAAAAGATTTACCTTTAAAGTGTATTTCTGCTTAGAGTTTGATGGAGACATAATCACCCAGATGGTCACAATAAGCCGTCCTGCAAAAAGACATATTCACCTTACTGAACCTAGATCAGAGAAACACATTTAGCTGTGATTTAGGAGCTGTCTCATAAAATAGATTAGATTATAGTACGATTGACAGGGGTATAGAAATCAGTTCAGAGAGAAGTGAGACAGTTAAAGACCTGGGTCAAAGGGATCAAGAACCCAGCAGAAGAAGTGGTTCAGCACCTTTGTCCAGCTTGCTATAGATGTGTTGTGGCAGATGAGGACTGGACTCCACGTTGGGGGGGTAAACATAGAGTGCCTGGGTGTGTGCCCCACCCCCCTCTCTCTCCTCCATGGCTTCTCTGCACACACTCAGTATAGAGCGGCGGAAGTCCTGAACCTCTGGGTCCTTCATCATCTCAAATTCACAGACTGGCATCCCAATGGCAAAGCCTAAAGGGGACACGAAGTATTAGTTTGGAGGACAAGATAATTACCTGAGTGATGACATCAGAGAGAACTGAGGGGCAAGTCCTACCAATCTCTCGGTTTAGGATCTTTTCCTCACGGTTCCCCAATGGCTCGATGACCTTTAGGATGGGGTGAAACAGTCGCAGGTCACACAACCTCCGCGTCTCATCATAAAACTCCTCCCTCTCAGCCTCCTGGGTCACGCCCACAAAGATGTAGCATGACTCCTCCTAACCAATAAGAGAGCAGAGGTGAGAGCTTTAGTTCATCACAGGTAGAGGGAGTGTGCAGAGAAAGAAAAAGAATTGCATACCTGCAACAGGTGGTAGAGAGGGTACTTCCTGGCCTCGATGAAGAGCTGCTGCTTTATGCTGATGAGGGGAGTTTCTCTCAGACACTCCAGGCTCACCATCATACCTGTTGAACGGATACAGAGATTAACTATGAGTAAAAAAGGCAAAGACAGTAACACACTCAAATCAAATACAAAGATGTGCAAAATCAAAAGAAGCGATAAATACAGCAAATAGATGATAAAACTATAGTGACACGCATGTAGAATACAAAGAGGCTAGAGGAGACACAGTACCATGGATCAGATACAAAAATACAATCAGATGATCCAAGTTCATTTTCTAGCCTGAGGCAGATATATGTGGCACACTGGTAAAATATTGCATAGTTTCTGGGCATCCACAATAACACACATAGAGAAAGCAATAAAAAAAGAAAAAAAGGAATTGACTATCACCATTGGGGAGGCAGCAGTCCACCAGAATCCGCGGGGGCATGAGATGGAGCCCCCATAGCTCTCCTGACGACGGCCTGGGCACCATGGCAACTACCAATCACCAGCTGCCACACCTCAGCACAGGGCTACCTGGATAGACAGACACAGACAAACAGTGTGGTAAGGTGGATTTAGGTGTTCCTCCAGCTGACTTCAGAAGTTTCATTGTATGATGTTGAGTCAAACTCACACTAGCTGCAGAAATGTTTGGAAGTTTCCTTTAAACACAACCAAATATAGTATTTCGAAAACTGAAACGATACTAGAACACAAAGAAACTTAAAGGCTGGAACCCACTGTTAGATGATCATTTGAGCCCTTTAGTGCTACCGCACCACCTAAAGTGCAGACAGGCAGGGATAAACAACATGGTGAGCTGAAAAGTTTAATAAACAAAAGCAAAAACTTACAGCTAGGCATGAGGCAAAACAAGCAGGCACGGACGTGTCATAGCATTCATAGCAGTATATATATATATATATATATATACTGTGTATATATATATATATTATATATATTATAATATATATAAAATATACTGTGTAATATATATATACTGTGTTATATATATATAATATATATATATATATATATATATATGTAAATCAAACTTCTGTGAAATCAAACTGTCCCCCTTAGAAAGCAACACTGATTGACAATCAATTTCACATGCTGTTGTGCAAATGGAATAGACAATGGGGGGAAATCTTTGGCGATTAGCAAGACACACTCAATAAAGGAGTGGTTCTGCAGGTGGGGTGAGGATGGTATGAGGGCCCAACGTCCACAAATGGGGGTTGTGCTCACAGCCCAACAGCGTGCAGGACGCTTGGCATTTGCCAGAGAACACCAGGATTGGCCAATTTGCCACTGGCGCCCTGTGCTCTTCATAGATGAAAGCAGGTTCACACTGAGCACATGTGACAGATTTACTCAGAGACTGGAGACACCGTGGAGAGCGATCTGCTGCCTGCAACATCCTTCAGCATGACGGGTTTGGCAGTGGGTCAGTAATGGTGAGTGGGGTGGCATTTCTTTGGACGGCTACACGGCCCTCCATGTGCTTGCCACAGGTGGCCTGTCTGCCATTAGGTACCGAGATGAGATCCTTAGACCCCTTGTGAGACCATATGTTGGTGCGGTTGGCCCTGGGTTCCTCCTAATGCAGGACAATGCCAGACCTCATGTGGCTGGAGTGTGTCAGCAGTTCCTGCAAGATGAAGACATTGAAGCTATGGACTGGCCCGCCCGTTCCCCAGACCTGAATCCGATTGAGCACATCTGGGACATCATGTCTCGCTCCATCCACCAACGTCACGTTGCACCACAGACTGTCCAGGAGTTGGCGGATGCTTCAGTCCAGGTCTGGGAGGAGATCCCTCAGGAGACCATCCGCCGTCTCATCAGGAGCATGCCCAGGCGTTGTAGGGAGGTCATACAGGCCCGTGGAGGCCACACACAATACTGAGCCTCATTTTGACTTGTTTTAAGGACATTACATCAAAGTTGGGTCAGCCTGTAGTGTGTTTTTCCACTTTAATTTTGTGTGTGAATCCAAATCCAGGCCTCCATTGGTTAATAAATTTGATTTCCATTGATGATTTTTGTGTGATTTTGTTGTCAGCACATTCAACTTTGTACAGAACAAAGTATTCAATGAGAATATTTCATTCATTCAGATCTAGGATGTTATTTCAGTGTTCCCTTTATTTTTTTGAGCAGTGTATATATATAGATATATATATCTATATATATCTATATATATCTATATAGATATATATAGATATATAGATATATATCTATAGATATATATCTATATATCTATATCTATATCTATAGATATAGATATAGATATATATATATATGTATTGGCCTCCTTTTGCGGCCAATACAGCGTCAATTCGTCTTGGGAATGACATATACAAGTCCTGCACAGTGGTCAGAGGGATTTTTAAGCCATTCTTCTTGCAGGATAGTGGCCAGGTCACTACGTGATACTGGTGGAGGAAAACGTTTCCTGCCTCGCTCTTCCAAAACACGCCAAAGTGGCTCAATAATAGTTAGATCTGGTGACTGTGCAGGCCATGGGAGATGTTCAACTTCACTTTCATGTTCATCAAACCAATCTTTCACCAGTCTTGCTGTGTGTATTGGTACATTGTCATCCTGATACATGGCACCGCCTTCAGGATACAATGTTTGAACCACTGGATGCACATGGTCCTCAAGAATGGTTCGGTAGTCCTTGGCAGTGACGCGCCCATCTTGCACAAGTATTGGGCCAAGGGAATGCCATGATATGGCAGCCCAAACCATCACTGATCCACCCCCATGCTTCACTCTGGGCATGCAACAGTCTGGGTGGTACGCTTCTTTGGGGGCTTCTCCACACCGTGACTCTCCCGGATGTGGGGCAAACAGTAAAGGTGGACTCATCAGAGAAAAATACATGTTTCACATTGTCCACAGCCCAAGATTTGCGCTCCTTGCACCACTGAAACCGACGTTTGGCATTGGCATGAGTGACCAAAGGTTTGGCTATAGCAGCCCGGCCATGTATATTGACCCTGTGGAGCTCCCGACGGACAGTTCTGGTGTTAACAGGAGAGCTGAGGTGCACATTGAATTCTACCGTGATTTGGGCAGCTGTGGTTTTATGTTTTTTGGATACAATCCGGGTTAGCACCTGAACATCCCTTTCAGACAGCTTCCTCTTGCATCCACAGGTAATCCTGTTGGATGTGGTTCGTCCTTCTTGGTGGTATGATGACATTACCCTGGATACCGTGGCTCTTGATACATCACAAAGACTTGCTGTCTTGGTCACAGATGCGCCAGCAAGATGTGCACCAACAATTTGTCCTCTTTTGAACTCTGGTATGTCACCCATAATGTTGTGTGCATTTCAAAATTTTGAGCAAAACTGTGCTCTTACCCTGCTAATTGAACCTTCAAACTCTGCTCTTACTGGTGCAATGTGCAATCAATGAAGACTGGCTACCAGGCTGGTCAAAATTTAGCCATGAAACCTCCCACACTAAAATGACAGGTGTTTCAGTTTCATTGTCCAACTCCTGTGTATATATATATATGTATATATATATATACACATGTATATATATATATATATATATAATATATATATATATACACATGTATTATATATATATATATATATATATATATATATATATTTTATATATATATTAAAATAATATATATATATATATATATATTATATACAGTGCCTTGCAAAAGTATTCGGCCCCCTTGAACTTTTCAACCTCTTGCCACATTTCAGGCTTCAAACATTAAGATATAACATTCTAATTTTTTGTGAAGAATCAACAAGTGGGACACAATCGTGAAGTGAAATGAAATTTATTGGATGTGTCAAACTTTTTTAACAAATAAAAAACTGAAAAGTGGGGCGTGCAATATTATTCGGCCCCCTTGCGTTAATACTTTGTAGCGCCATCCTTTGCTGCAATTACAGCTTCAAGTCGCTTGGGGTATGTCTCTATCAGTTTTGCACATCGAGAGACTGAAATTCTTTCCCATTCTTCCTTGCAAAACAACTCAAGCTCAGTGAGGTTGGATGGAGAGCGTTCGTGAACAGCAGTCTTCAGCTCTTTCCACAGATTCTCGATTGGATTCAGGTCTGGACTTTGACTTGGCCATTCCAACACCTGGATATGTTTATTTGTAGATTGGACTTTATGTTTTGGATCATTGTTTTGTTGGAAGATAAATCTCCGTCCCAGTCTCTGTTCTCTTGCAGACTCCAACAGGTTTTCTTCCAGAATGATCCTGTATTTGGCCCCACCCATCTTCCCATCAATTTTGACCATCTTCCCTGTCCCTGCGTACGAAAAGCAGGCCCAAACCATGATGCTGCCACCACCATGTTTGACAGTGGGGATGGCGAGTTCAGGGTGATGAGCTGTGCTGCTTTTACGCCAAACATATAGTTTTGCATTGTGGCCAAACATTTCGATTTTGATTTCATCTGACCAGAGCACCTTCTTCCACTTGTTTGGTGTGTCTCCCAGGTGGCTTGTGGCAAACTTTAAACAAGACTTTTTATGGATATCTTTGAGAAATGGCTTTCTTCTTGCCACTCTTCCATAAAGGCCAGATTTGTGCAGTGTACGACTGATTGTTGTCCTATGGACAGACTCTCCCACCTCAGCTGTAGATCTCTGCAGTTCATCCAGAGTGATCATGGGCCTCTTGGCTGCATCTCTGATCAGTCTTCTCCTTGTTCGAGATGAAAGTTTAGAGGGATGGCCGGGTCTTGGTAGATTTGCAGTGGTCTGATACTCCTTCCATTTCAATATGATTGCTAGCACAGTGCTCCTTGGGATGTTCAAAGCTTGGGAAATCTTTTTGTATCCAAATCCGGCTTTAAGCTTCTCCACAACAGTATCTCGGACCTGCCTGGTGTGTTCCTTGGTCATTTCCTGCCTGAAATGTGGCAAGACGTTGACCAGTTCAAAGGGGCCGAGTACTTTCGCAAGGCACTGTATATATAATACAATACACAGGTGTGTCAGGGAGGCTGAAAGGCAAGACGGAGGAGGACAAAATGCCTCTTTAGTGGCTGAGAGTGGGAGCCAAAACACGGTAGGCACTAAACAGAGATACAATGTCACACTTTAACCAAAAGAAAAAATTACAGATGTCCCAGAACTACAAATGCACCATGAACACAAGAAATTACGATTAAAAGACCCAAAAAAATAATAAAGAGATGCTCAAAATCAACCCAAAGGAAAAACAAAACCCAAACATCAACAAATCATGACAAGAGGTGCCACTTCGAACCTCATTCGTACCCCTTGAAATGTTTTACATTTTCTCACATCACAAGTGCAAACTTCAGTATTTTAATAAGGATTATATTTGATAGATTAATACAAAGTAATGCATAATTGTGTCGTGCCAGGAAAGGGATAAATGGGGAAATTATACAGATTTTAAATTGCAAACAAAATTTTAATCTGAACGTGTGTCATGCATTTGTATTCAGCCTCCTTTAATCTGATACCAGAAATTACTGGTAAAAATAGCCCTCAACCTGAGTACGATTGAATCTCTGTATAAATGCAGCTATTCTGTGAAGGGTTCAGAAGCTTTTAGTAGAACCTTTGTCAACAAACATCATCTTTAAAATCAAGGAACACATCAGACAGTAGTGCTGTGGTCCTTGAGATGAGTCTTGTAACAAGACCAAAACTTTGAACATTTTTAGGTCTTGTTTCAGTCCCGACTACATTTTACTCAGTGTAATCTCTGGATTTTTTTTTTCCAGAACTACATCCTGTTTGTACTGCAACTTGTGAAACTCATGACTGCAGTCAAATGCAAAAAGTGTTTAACGTTCACTAAAGCTGCAGGAGAGAGCCAGACTTTCAGCAGATAACAAGAAGGCTGAACATATTACAGTAAGAAGTTTTAAAAAGTTAGAAAATTCTGATTTCCCTTAAACATTTGCACCAACAACACCATTATTATGATTACACCAATTGTTTTGAAAATAGTCAGGCATTGATTTCATCTTGGTCTTGACTTGGTCTCAGGCTAGGTTATTTTAATTAAAACACTACCAGATAGGTCAAGGTATTTTAAAGCAGCAAACAGCAGTTTAAAAAAAAAATGTCTCAGTTTTGACAGGAAGACTAGTGAGAGTTGATGGGAAGATGGGAGGAGCTAAATCCAGGAGGATAATCCTGAAACTAAAGCCCTTAGAGGCAATCAAAGACTTCAGACTCAGGTTGAGATTCATTTTTCAGGAGATCACACAATGTAATGGTTATAATCCAAGCATAATCAAAAGCTTGTAGTTGTAATTCAAGCAAAGGTGGTCCTACTCAAAGAGACTAAATAAAAATACACACCCACTTTTCAGGTTTTTATTTGTTTAAAATGATGAAAATCATGTATCATTTTCCTTTCACTTCACAATTACGCAGTACACTGTGTTGGTCTTTGACCCACAATCTCAGTAAATTATGCTAAAGTGTATGGCTCCAACATGACAAATTGTGAAAACATTTAAGGGGAATTGATGACTTTGCAAGGGACTGTTTCCGCATGAAAACCATTGTCCTTCCACCCAGTCAGAATTCTGGCCCAGAAATATAATCTAAAGCGAATTTTACTTCAAATCATAAATCAGAACATGCTAGCCATGTACACACAGAAACAAAGCTTACTGACAGAAAATGGAGATGTGAAAACGTCTAGTTATAGAAGCCAAAGATAAGAAAAATCATCATGACTTTTCTCAGTGAAAGGTGGGCATGCCAGCATCCGGGGGTGGTATTACAAAGTATCAGCATTCAGGGCTGACCTGAACATGTGTGAAGGTACCACTGATGCAGGGGGGAACATGGATATTTTGGCGAGACATATACAACCATTAAGGTGGGAAGTCCAGTTTACTTTTTGTAAGATGACACCCAGTGCAAAATAAAAAGAAAGTGTCTTTTGGCCAGATCTTTCTTCTACTGAAAGAATTGAATCCAACTGCTCTGATTTAATTCAACAGGACTTTAAGCACTGTGAGTCTTTTCCCACAGGTGATGAAGGGGAAAATGAGTAAACAGTTAAACCCAGGTCAGACTTCCTGGTTTGGTTGTAACATACTGCCAAACATTATAAAAGTTTGTTCCTCAACGTCTCTTTGTGGTTTGCCCTGAGTGTGAAACATCTTAAAAATTATGATCTTCTAAGATTGGTTTCTGTATCTGTAGAATCAAAGTGGACAAATGATGGGAGGCCTGATTAGGATCTCAATGTTTGTCAATACAAGCGGACATTCCAATCCAGAAAAAAAAAATATAATCTGAAAAGCAAAGCTGGAAGATAAATATGAAACACTATACCATTAAATGGGAGTGATTTTTCATGTTTATGAACGTTCTGTTTTCTATATTCTTTAAAACAAACATAATGCATTTATTACAACTGGTTGTTTTCACATTTATCTCATGTTACTTCAGTTTATTAATAAACAAATTTCTAAAGATTCTTTCTGTTTTTGTTTAATCTTTCTGTTGTTTTTGTTTCTGCTAACATGTTTATTCCTCGTGTTAGTATTTATACAGAATTTACCTTCATACTGTACTTGTCTTTGACATCCACCCCTCTCAAAACATATCAGCATGCCTTATTGTCTCAACTCTTTGTGTTTTTAGGACGAAGCCGTCAAACAAAGGAAGGAAGTAGGACACACACAACACACACACACACACACACACACACACACACACAAACAGACTCATACACTCAAAAACACACTCAGGGAAACAAAATCAGCTGTGTCTGTGTGTGTCTGTATGAGAGGAAGTCGCCTTCCTTCCTTACCTCTCTTCCTGTTGACCAGCTGATTTAAAAGAGAATAGATTCTCACACACAAACCTTGTTTACAATTTACTTGAGATATGTAAAACAAGCAAGAATGATGTCATCAACAAAACAGATATAAACTGAACGCTTAAAATATACGTCTGGACAGATGGCATGAAATAAAAAAGTAAAGTAAAATGTATTCCTATTGTTTATGCTCTGATAAAGAGGTTAGAAATAAAGCATCATGTAAAATGAAACAGTAAACTAAAAATGTCATACAGTTTTTATATTCATAAATAATACCATATAAATACATAAATAAAGCTGCAAAATAAGGAACTCACACAGTTTGTATATCAAACTCAATTTGTTTTTAGATCAAACTCAATATTTTAACAGTAAAATTTAACTTCCTGACGTCATTACAAACGTCAAGTGATTATTAACCTACCTGCGGCTGTCCGTGCATGATTGATTGACAGGGTTTGGTGATGTCACTTGTTTTCTTACAGGTAAACAGTAAACAGGAAACGCACGCTGAAAATAATAATAAAAAAAAACCTCTTCACCCCCCATTCCCATCCTGACCTCAGACTCTGAGATGGTTACCATGACAACAGCAGCGCAGCATCCGCGAGGATGCAGCCCACAGACGGACCCACGGACAGAGGAGACATGACAGGCGGACTGCCTTTGTTCGTTTCATGAGTAAACCTATCATTCACCTGAGCGCGTGTCCTCCGCTCCCATGGCGCGTGCCTTCGCTCATAGCGTCTCCGTGTCCGCGTGTCGGTTCGCCAGCCTGTCTTCTGTCTTTGTCTCCACCTGAACAGTTGGACCCGCACAAAGAGATGAGGCACCGCGGGTTGACGTGTTCTTTGTTAGCCTATCGGTTTATCAGTCAATTATTCTGTCAAACGGTCAGTCAGTCTCTCTGTCTGTCTGTCAGGGGCTCCGCTGGTTGACCAGTAGCAGCGGGAGGCAACCGGTTTCTCGCCGGCAGCCGCAGAACAATGTGTTTGAGAAGGAGGAGGGTGGATGAAGGGTTAGGGGGTGTGAGGTATGGGCTCATCCTGTCCTCTCCCTATCTTAAAGGGCCAGCTACCTCACAAAGATAGGAGAGAGCTCACCCTGACAAAGATAAGGAGGACCAATTGTTTTGGTTGAGGTAGATGTTAAATTAAAAAATAAATTTCCCAAATCAGACCAGCGTTCTAATCTGCACTCAGTTTAATATAATTCAGTAAAGGTTTGACCAGTTGACTAATTAGGCTTTTTTAAGCTTGTCTTAATCTAATGTTGCCCTGATTACATTATCTTGGTGTTTTAAAGAATCTCTGTTCTGAACAATCAAGTTAAAATTTAAACAGAGGGTATTTCAGATTTTAAGCAGATTTGGAAATTGAAAAACAATAAAAGAGCCATCAAGACTTGCCCCGAACTTTAGTTCAACTCTATTAACAGTCATTCTGCACAGCCATATATTATTGCAGTGGTTACACTGAAGTTGTGCCAAATCATTACTGACTGAACATGTAACATGTTTATGTTCTGTTCTGACTTCATCATAAACTATAGCTGGAGTTCATCCAGGTTGAAATACTTGCTTAGAGTGAGAACTCTGGTTTCAGAAAATATCTTTATGAGAGAAGCTGCTGGTCAGAGATCAAATGCTAGCTAGACCTAAATACTGCTATTGACTCATGCAGGTGCAGAGTGACAGTTAACCAGTAAAAACACATTGATCATCCCCGGCTGCTAAAGTCCCTTGAGGAATTCTTAAGAAAGTGGAGCCACGTTTCTGTCGCTGAACCAAACTTCAGCTAGATATAGTTTTTTTTTTTTTTTAAAAAGAGTTTTTATCAGTATTTCAGCACATCATTCTTGCTGCCACGGTTACATGCTGTTTACCAGTCAGAGACACACACAGATATAATCTTAATCTGTGTTTTCCAGATTGTCTGTTTGCATTTCTGTATGTGTGTGTGCGGGGGGTGGAGCTTTCTGGATTAAAGATTACAGTGTCTCTTTTCTCTGCCTCTGTGTACTATCCTCATTATTATGATGAGTACTATATCCCAGAATGCAGAGAGGGTGGTGATGTCACAGCCATCAGGGATGTCATAAAACACCAAAAACTACAAGTGCCAGGTTGAAACTACTGTGTCAATACCATTAGACTACAAATGCAGCATAAGTTTTGTCAGGCAAATTAATCAGTGAAACTTTGGCAATTAAATATGAAGATGTTTACAAAAATAGTAGAAGTAGATGTCAAAGTTGTTTAATGAGGGAGAATATTAGGACATCTCACTGACAGGGATCAGAAATGTCAATAGTTCTAAAAACACTGGATAGTAATAATGACACAAATGTTGATGAAAGAGATCCTCTCTATTAAGATGATTCCACACTACTTTAAAAACTTGGGGTTAGTGTTCACTGATCCCGTCAGGCTTGATTTTACAGCATCGCCATACTGAATACTGAAAAAAATTGAAGATCAAGAGACACTTTTCATGTTAGGTTTGAGTAAAAACTTGAAATCAAACCCTGAAAATTTGCATTATTCCTGTTTCAGCATGAATTTTAACACAAAAGGCTAAAATCTGGACTCAAACCATGGCACAACCTCACATAACCCTTATAATTTTCAGACTTCGACAGACCAAACTTTCAAATTGAATCTGCAGATAACACAAAAGATCCTGTCAAAAAAAAAGTAAAACAGACATAAGCCGCCTGGGTAATTAGACTTCATTATTTTATTACACTATATAATTCATTATCATCTTTTAGCAGCAGCAACCAGTGCCGTTGTCAAATTGTCTGTCTGGCAAACATGTTACCATGACAACAATGTCAGGTGAGTAGCAAGTTCTAACTCAGGTGTTTGATGTTACCCTGTGTTACTAAATGAGTGTTGTAAGTCAGACAATGGACATGTAGTTGTTATTCCAAATAGTACATGTGTCATTAATGTTTCAGATTTTCTGTTTTCACTGTAGTTGTTATGTTTGTTTCATTCAGTCGTTAAAATGTCATGAATAAGTTGATTAAAAACAAATCTAAGAAGGCAAATCTAAAGGTAGAAAAAGGTTATTATAAGGTAGTTGTAGGGTGTTCTGTTTTTGTAAATGGATGGTTCAGATATTTTGGCTCTGTGAGGTTATCAGTAATATGTTAGATATAATATAGAGTATGTTAAGTTCCTTAACATACTCTAGAGAGATGCTATATTGCTGTAAGTTTATAGAATTAAGAGAACCTCCGGTTAATGGAAGGCTAACAGCTGGTTGTTTCTGTTTGAGCTAATTTTAACCATCAAACTGAAAATGAAAATTGTCATACATGTGGGAGACAACACAGTTATAGTGGTAATTCATCTTCTGCACCTTTGCATGGCACCTTGTTGCTGTTCCAAACACTATTTGTGTCACTTGGCAGAATTAAGTGTGCTGCGGCTGCCGGCTGCAGCTGCCAGCTGTATCAATACGCCTAATCAGCACTCTGTTAATCGAACTCTGAAAAGAGTGGAGTAAACTTTTGAATTTTACAACAGGCTGTACAACAACATCAAACACAGTATGTTCCAGTGCTTTTCCAGGCAGCGGTAAGAAACCTAAACCATGGTGACCCTTTAGATTTTATTGTCCTCTGTGGATTTATGAGTTGCAGCTGATCTTCACATTGTGATGAGAATGTAGCCAAACAAAAAATATAAGTAATCTGTAAAGGCGCAGTTCATGTTTGCTTAAATAGTATTTTATCCCACTCATATTTGAGACCATCTAAAAGCTAGTCAGATGGACAACCATGTGACTAGCTGTTAGCATCCCACCGTCCCGAGGATTTCTTCTGTTTTCTACAAACTCACTGCAATGACATTTTTCTACTACAGGCAGGGGAACCATTATTGCCCAGTTCATCTTATGCTTCTTGTATCTAAGAAGCGAACACTGTAACTGTCCATTTGTTTAAAATATTAGGATGCTGCGTGTCCTTTTGTTGAGTAGATGTTGTGGCTCAGTGCTCTCAGGATGTGGTTCTCTCTCTCCAGCTGCTGGTTCTTCTCCTGTAGCTGTCTAAGTCGTTCTCTTAAAAGCTCCACCTCCTCACGCACCACCAACATCAGGTGACTCTTCACCAGATCCTGTGGACAGAGACAGGTGGATACATGTGGGAACAGATGTAGAGAGGTAGGGAAATGTGTAAGATATCAAAACAGGTGAGGATGGACCAGAAAGGCCAGGAAGAGAGAGGTGGGCACCAGTAGAGAGAGGCAAAGATTGGTGAAGACTGAAAGTCAGCGTGTCTTTTACAAAACTGCTGCATGAAATGCAGCTGTGTCAATCTGAATCTACCAGCAGAGGGTGCTGCTTGAACCTCAATCAGAAGGTTACCACAGTTACTGTTTATGAACAGTCATCATTGCAGATTCAACAAAGCAAATCAATGAACTGTAGCTTTTAAAGTAAAATTCAAACAGGTGACAGACAGGTCAGAACATAAACAGGAAGACTCACCATGGCCTGCTCAATTTTACCATCAATGGCCAAAAGACCGGAAGAACTGCAGAGAAACACACAAAGTAAGATACATGCAGGAGAGGCAAACAGGTCAAAGTAGTGGGAAAAAGATGCTTGGGATCCAGATGAATGCACCCTTTGTGCATACTCAGCCTGTACGATTTTTCAAGACCCATAGTGCCAATCAGAAGTTTACATATACTCGCAATGGGTATAAATGTCATTTTATGTTGGGTTTTTCATGATGCATCTGAACTGTTCTTCTTAGAAGGGTAGAATGCTTACACAACCTACATCTTCAGTGTTTTTAAAAAAATAAAGAATAAATTAAGTTTCAAAGTATTATGGATTTTCTCTAATCTATAATTTGTATGCACAAATATCTATCCATAAAACTCCTACTTATATTTGGATGAGCTTTAATGGCAGAGCTTTTTTAAATAGGTTGGTTTCATTGCACATGTATTGTTAGCTCCTGGGGTGTTGTATCAGTGAAGCAGGTGATAAAGACAATTGTGACACAAAAAAAGCATAGTTCGATATAAAAGTTTGCAAGTCCAAAGGGAAGTCTCCGGTCATTCATTGTGTGAGCATCAATGATAAACTGTTCAGGTAGAAGCCAAGTTGCGTTAAAAACAGCGTTAATATGGTGAAACGGTGCATTGCTGGTGATGGCAGCAATACTACGACAGCACTATTTTCCTGTAGTGAAGAGGATCCGAGCTGCCTGGGTCAGAGCTGGAAAACTACTGAGGGACAGATGGGCTGGTCCCACCAAGCACAGCCAGTTGTGATCGGAATACTTTTTGACAAACTGCTTCGAACAAGAAACCTCTGAATTAGCAAGAGAAATGTCAGAGGTCGGGATATCTGACAGACGAAGGAGAAAGTTGAAGCAGATGTTATAGCCACAATGTTCACTGCAACTGATGTGAAAAGATCGCCAAGAAAAGGTCGTTGCTGCTGTTGCTAAACGGATAAAAGCTCAGCAGGTAAGAACACTTCCGTGTCACAAAAGTACATTTAGATATTACAATTTAGATATTACATTTAGATTTATAATGAAAATTCAATATCACAGGCACTTTAACATTCTTACTTGCTTTTTGAAAGAATTACCCCGTTGGAACATTAGATTGTGTCCCAGCTTTTACCCAATGATTAAATGAAATTTGTTAGCATCTTGAAGCATATTGTGAGCAATTATAAACCACAGGATGTTGGAGTTTTACATCAACATGGGAGTAGGGTAACACCAAGAAAGCAGCTCCTGCTTCAAAATTGACAACTTCAAGCTTGACTAAAATTTGAAGCTGTCACTCTAGGCAACTCAAATACTTTTTTGACAAGTGTTATGGTCAGACAAGACAAAGTTATCTGGCCGTAATGACAAGACGTCTGTTTGAAGAACCTAAGAACACTACACCGACTGACACGCATGGTGGCATCAAACTGTGAGCTCGTTTTAAAGTCTGTGGCACGATTGCAGTGCACAAAGTAAACTAAATAACGAAGACTCCAAATTTTTCAAACTGCTTTCACATAAAAAACTAACTGGTTAAAAATTGCACTTGCGGGTACTTAAACAGGATAATACTCCCAAACACACATCATAACTCATTTTGGAATGGATAAAACAGTCAAATATTGAGCCTCTGCAACAGCCTAAACCTTAACCACAATGAACATTTATGATTAAAAGTGGTATCCTTCCATGAAACCAACAATTTCCTTTAAACAAACTATTTTGCACCTTTGTATATACATTCATAGTCAGTAAATTAGAATATCCGTTCTGCTGAGGCTCGTTTGTCAGATTCAGTACCTTTCAAAAATAACAACCTTTAAGCAGGTTTTAAACATACTTTTCGTTTAGCCCACATTTCTCTGTTTGCATTTTTTATTGGTCTGATGCAATATTCTAAACTTAAATGTCTTGTGGCAAAAAATAATCATAATTAACAAAAATAAAGGCTTAAAAACATCTGTGTGTAATTAATCTATATAATGTATTTCATTTGGAAGTTAAATGTTCATAATCTCAATTTGCATTTTATTGCATATTATTTTACAGAACATTTTATATTGCACCCTATTTCCAATGATTGTTGGTTTTATCCCTGGTATTTGGCTCTTATGAAGGAAAAAATGATCAAACTAGATAATTCTAAGCTCTTGCAGAGAGATAGTATTATGAAAACTAGAGTCACATAGCTCAGTTTCCTTGCAGTGGATACTAAGAATATACTAGAAAAATCAATTTAAAACAATTATTGTTAAAGAACATACAAAATGAGAAAGGCATTGCAAGGATAAAATCAGATGGCAGATGTCTTCCTGTACCGCAAAAACATCAGCAACAAAACAATGTTGCTGAGTTAGACAATCATTCCTAGTGATGGTAATTAGTTTGAATGTCAACAAATAAATTGTGTGTGTACATCACACTCTGGTATGTTCATCTCCTAATACAGTGCTCTTTTAACCCTGGTCCTCAAGGCACACTGTCCTGCATTTTTCCGAGGTTTCCCGGCTTTAACACACCTGATTCAGATGATTGCAGTTCAGCAAAAGCCTGAAATTAGGTGTGCTGAAGCAGGGAAACTTCTAAAACATGTAGGGCAGTGTGCCTTGAGGACCAGGGTTAAAAAACACTTTCCTAGTAAATTAGATATTACCTGCATCATTTGATCTCCATGGTTACCTGTGGCAAAACAGCAGTAGTGACATCATGGTAAAATCGGAACTTTGCCCATGGGGCGTAGCTCTAGCAGGAACTGACCGATGAAGAGAGGCTGCAGGAAGCGTCGGATTCTGGGACACAGAAGTAGTTGGAGTTAATGAGACGATGTCTAATCTTGGTTGGCTGGAGGGTCGTTGCCGAGTTTCTGCAGTCAGAGATCTCTGGTAGGTTGTCGCTGAGGCACGTGGCCAGGACTCCCTGTTAGCTGAGCCCTGACCTTTGACCTTTCTACGCTCCCGCAGTACAACAGGTGTTTGTGGTTGCCTAGCAACAAGTTGCAGAGACCTGAGATGAAGTGGAGGGGTCAATGGAGGATAGCGCTGAGAATGAGTACGGGTGGCAGAGTCAGAGAGCTCAGAGGATGACTGCTTCTTCTTTGCACTAAAGGACATCTTCTGTCAGTCAAAGGGCTCTGCTTGCAGAACTCTCAAATCAGGACTCAGCTACATTACTGTCCAATCAGAGTTCAGTTAGAAAGTAAAAATAGGCCAGACAGTCAAAATCCATCTTGTGGAATAAGCATACAGTCAGATCAATTCTTACCCATAGAGTGGTATTTAAAGCCAGAACAAGTTGTGTCTCATTGTTGAGTCTTCATTGTCCCACACTGATGTCCTCATCAACTCTCATTTAAGCCAAGTTTGTCATTTCAGGACATCCAGATGCTGACTATAAACTTTGGGATATCTTCCGTTCAAGAGGACGTTCTGTCCCACACCCACTCATTCTACTCTCTGGTTGGCTGTTGCCTCATTCCACTTCCTTCCCACTCACTGTTTCAGCCAGTGAGATGGCTGTAGAGGCATTTTACTCTGCCTACTCACACAGACAGAGCCTTGTTCATGTAGTCAGAACATGATGTTTTGTCAGCTCAGTCATTGCTTCTGACTGCTGTAAATAGGGTCTAAAATTACTTGTATCTTTATCTGATAGAAGTGTAACTTAAATCGCCGAAGGCCTGTGCACATCAGCAGCCTACTGCCTGAGCAAATCAGAAATCTGTTGTCCTGGGCTCACACTTTGCAATCCAGTGTCTAGAGAGAAAAGTTATTTATTGTTGGATTGTCATGTTTTTGAGAAATAAACCAACACGAAACATAATATCCAAAAAGGAATTATGCCATTAAATAATGCATGTGCGTGCAGTGTTATGACTGCCTCAGGGCCATAACGAAAACGAGACACCATGGCACAGGTAAAATTTTACTAAATTAACAATTATTTAAATATAAGGACAAACTCAAACGTTCATAATGGGGGTGAGGGTGTGGGCCCCGCAGCAGTTGGGGCCCACACCAAAGTGGGGTTCCTGGAAACATAAAGACCAGCAGAGAGAGGGGACCAATTCCTCTTTTTCCCGGGGAAGGGGGAAAAAAAGGGGCAGCTTTTATATGCTGTGCTCCGGATCCACAACACCTGCACAGAGGAAGAGCAAAGGGGCAGACACACTGCAACATGCATCACTTATCCAATGAAGCATATGGCTGTATCAACAGATTCAAAAGACTTACGCAGAGAGAGGACAGCATAAGAACTGCCAGGTCTGGGAGCAGTTTAGCTTTTGTTTGTGGTGGGCACAGGCTACCTGGTGAGCCAATGTGAACAGGCAGCTGAGCCTTGAGGCTAGTGGTTTAAACCCAGATCGGCCATAACACACAGAGCGAAAGTTATTTAATTAAATATTAAGTAACTTAAACATATTATTGCCCAACAACACACATTAAAAACACCAAATACAATGCACATAAAAATGAAACATTCCAAAATGTAATATAGGCAAAGTTATACATGATTACCAACCATGTTTAACCAACCTTAGACCTTTAAGGGTTAGTTGCAGTCAGTAATGTTTTCAGTCCTCAATTAAAAGAACAAACAGTTTCTGCACATGCCAGGTAAGATTTTAAAGGGTTAGCTTAGATTTGTTGAATTAAGGCTTTGTGAAGTTCATATTGGTAATAGTTCCCCCACCCGTAGTAGAACAATGAGAAATCACTGTAATATTAAGTACATCCTCATCAGTGGTAGAAGCTAACAAACCTGTCAGCTGTATGCTGTATCAATGCCAGCTAAGGTTCTGGAAAGCACAGTAACATATTGTTATATGTTGCTGCAAAACTGGCTCTAAATCCAACAGTTTACTCTGTTCTTGGCAGAGCTGAAGCACACTGATGATTTATAGCTGATGTGGGGAATTAATCTGGTGGCAGATCTGACAAGTTTTTAGCTTCTACGACTCAAAGGACTTATTTTCTTTCCAAAAAGCTAAAGTGATATAACATCTTTCTACATATGCAAGACAACCATTACAGATGATAACTTCACAGAACCTAACTTGAAAATACCCAAACTACAACTTTAAGGGTTATCACAGTTAAAGGATGGATAAAATGGCAAGTTTGTTCATATTGCATTAAGACAACTCAAAGTTAAAAAAAAGAGATATGCAGACTTTCTAAGTAGCATTAGCTTACAACCTGAAGCTTCCATTCCCTATTCAGTAAGGGTAGGAGTCTGGAACCTGCAGCTTCTGAGTCAAATTTGGCTCTTTTGCTCCCACACTAGGCCTTCTGTTAACTGAGAAGGGTTTTAAAATATAAGGTGATTTAATAATGGTGGTTTAAATGTTTTTCTGTGTGTTTTTAATGCAGTATCTATGTAGAATTTCCAATGTTGCAAACTATGTGCTTTTTTCTACATAAAAAATGGAACTGAAGAAAATATATTCTGATTAAAAAGACACCTTTAGATGGTAAAGGTTGCTGACCCCTTGGTAAGGCTGAGGGTCTAAATCTGAACTGTCAAAACTCAGTGAGAGAAATGCCAAAACATTTCACAAAAAACACAACAGTTGCTACCTAGTCTATGGCAGCAAATTACTAAAGGTTGATATTGAAAGACAAATATACGTATACTTTCTGCTTCCATTTTCCAAAGCTTTTTCATAATTGTGATATTAGTTTAAATGATTCAGTACAAACGCTTGGTTTATAAGTCAATATTTCATGTTGATGAAATTACATCCGTATAATACAAGTCTTTATAAAGCTGACAAATGACTTGGGGATTTTAAATGGCATTAGATGTTTGCTCCACTGCTGCTTCTTCTGGACCTGGAACACAACAAAGTTACATAAGGTACGGAGACTAAAAAACAAAAACAAATAGAATGGATAAAATAAAGATGATCAACACATGTTGATAAATAAACAAATGTATAACTATTTTGAACTAACAACTCAACTAATATATTAAAAAACATTTAAATCAGCTTAACAATCTGTTTTACCCTGCAGAAAGACTCTCAGGTAATTATGCTTTAATTACCAGCATTTAGATTTGAAATTAATACTAATGGCTCAGTAGCTATATTGCTCTATTTTATCTCATTGTGTCATTATCTGTGTTTTTATTTAACAATATGCTGTTTTTTGCATAGCTTGAAGTTTGTATTTATACGGGTGCGTTAATCAAACATTATTTTAGAGTTTTTGTACTTACTGCTTGTTTGGTGTTAGATCACCTGATCACAAGATGCAAGAGCAGAGTCATCATCAGCTGCTTCCCCTAAAATAATAATGGTACATTTATACACATCAGATGGTTCTTATATTGCATTTACTGATATTTTCACACGAATCAAAGTGTGCACTTTACCAATTTCAATGTTTCTGTTGTGGGGCAGTGATTCATAGATAGCTTGGTCACCTATAAGTCAGTAAAAAAAATAGACAATACAAAATCAGAGACTTAAGCCTTGACAAAAAAGTGTCTTTTTCTGGACAAGAAACTGCAATCATGCTTTATATTTATTATTCAGAGCTGACCGTGAAGAAGGGTTGAGTAAATATGGATTTCATCCTGGCTAATTGTTTGTTGTGCAGCAGAGGCTTGATTGACGTTCACAGATTGAATGAATCTAAAAAGTATAGGAAATATTAAAACATTTTTAGGAAGAGGACATACGTAACTATGTTATCTTTAAAATAAAGGAAAGCAGTACATACTTGATATAACATAGATCTGTGAAAAGAGGTTTTAAAAGTTACTGCACTACATAGTAACATTAAGATTGATACATGTCACAGAATATGGTTAAGAAATTTTTTATTAAAAGGTCTTACCTATAACTTTTGTAAACCAGCACATTAACAGCAAAACAAGCTTTAATAGAAGACTTCCACAAGCCAGTCCAGTGATAAGAGAGCTGCTTTCCTCTAAAAGGCTTTCCTCTAGAATGATAAATTCTTCTTAACATTATGTCACAAATAAAGGAAAGATAATATATTAAGAGTTCCACCGGCTTCTATGCTTGAATTAGCTAAATACAATTAGATTTATGATTTTTTTGTATATTGTTGATGGAAACTCACCCTGTGTGCCCACTTTCAGTGACTCGCTGAACTCTGTGTAGTAAATTGGGTCTCCTCTTCCTGCTCTACACCAGTAGAGTCCTGTCTGTGACACTTGAATGTGTGCGTTGCTTTCAGCAGCTTGATGTGTGGGCAGGAATTCAGAGGATTTTTCACCCTTGTACCAGAAGTATTTCCAAGGTCGTGATGCTTTCACAGAGCAGGTCAGAGTCCATTTTCCATTCAAAGGAAAAAAATCAACACTTATTTTGGCCTTTGGTTTGCCTGCTGTTTATGTTGGATAAACATGAGATGAAAGTAATGACCCTCACAGTATTTTAATTTCATGAAAATGAACAGCAATTATCTTGAACTCAGCTTGTAGAAAAGCTGGGCTCAAGTGGAAAAAGGTGGATAAAGTGATAACCTAAAATGGTAGCACAAATAATATAAACAGGCATAAACCAGAGATACAAGTAACTCAATCTCAAACAACTAACACAAGAGGATCATGACACATGACGAAAGCCATATTTCAACAACACCCAGAAATGCCGCCGGCTTCTCTGAGCTCATCTGAGATGGACTGATGCAAAGCGGAAAAGTGTGCTTTGCTCTGATGAGTCCAGATTTCCTATTGTTTTTGGAAATCATGGATTTCAAGGAAAATGACAATCTGGATTGTTAACAGTGTAAAGTTCAAAAGCCAGCATCTGTGAGGCTATGGGGCAGTGTTAGTGCCCAAGGCATGGGTAACTTACACATCTGTAAAGGCACCATTAATGCTGAAAGGTACATGCAGGTTTAGCCATCCAAGCAACGTCTTTTTCAGGGACGTCCTGCTTATTTCAGCAAGACCATGCCAAGCCACATTCTGCATGTGTCACAACAACGTGGTTTCATAGTAAAAGAATGCGGGTATGAGACTAGAATGGAAATGTGCTGCAAGCATCAAATTTAAAATGAGTGAATATTTATAAAAAAACAATAAAGTTTATCAGTTTGAACATTAAATATCTTGTCTTTCTAGTGGAATCAATTGCATGATTTGCAAATTATTGTATTCTGTTTTTATTTACGTTTTACACAACTTCTCAACTCTTTGGAATTAGGCCGGACCTAACCCTAAGCCTAACCTAAACTAATTTCACACCCTAGTCTTAAACCTAACCCTTAACTCAAAACAGAACTTTTTTCTTTAGGAGCATTAGGCCCTCACAGAGTAATAAATGTTGGAAAAATGGGCCATACACTGTAACAAATGGTAGAACACACACACACACACACACAGACAGATACACCAACACAATTTCACTGGCCATGCCCATGACCAATTACTGCCTGTTGTGTAGCATCAACAAATAACTTCAATTGAACCTGTCTGACAGCATGAAGTAGGCAGAGAGACTATAAAGCAACACATCATATCCAGATCTACAGAAATTCAAGAACAGATGAGAAACAAAGTAATTGATATTGATTAATCCAGTAAAGGTTTACAAAGCCTTTTGTAATGGTTTGGTACTCCAGGAAACAGCACCGCGAGCCATTATCCACAAACAGAGAAAACATGGAACTTTGGTGAATATTTCCAGGAGTTGCGAGCCAATCAAAATTACTTCAAGAGCACTTTACTGAGAATAACATCTGAGCCACTTCATGCCTCACTTGCCTCAGTTAAGGTCTGTGTTCCTATTGTTATTCATCAATAAGAGCAATAAGAAAAACACGACCTGAAAATGGCATCTATGGAAGGTTCAAGGCTAAAACCATTGCTGACCACAGCCAACATCAAGGCCTATCACATTTGTCATATACTCAAGAATTTTGAAAAAAATAATTTATGGAGTGCCAAAACCGAAATGGATTTTTTTTTTTTGGGAAGTTTTGCATCCCTTTACACCTATCATGAAACTAACGGAGCATTTCATAAAAAGAACATTATGCTGAGAATCAAATATTGTGGTTGTAGTGTAATGATCTCGGCTGCTTTGCTTTTTCAGGACCTGGACAACTTGCTGTTAGTGATGGGACTATGTGTGTATATGGAGGAAATATCTTTTCTCCTTGTAATAAATAAAGGCATCAATTTAAAAAATTGTTTTTTTTTCAACTCACTGATCTTGCGTTCTCCTTCTACTTTCTGACAGCAGTCTGATTATTACTACAAAAGCCTCTCTGTATTTTTGGCATTATAACATATATATATATATTAAAATCATAGTGAAGTAGCTGATATTTTGGGTTTGTTGTTTAAATGCATAGATAAAATAAAACTTACACATCACTGTCATTTTGATGGGATAACTCCAACTTGTTGAGGAACACAAGTCCAGCTTCTTTTTCCCTCTGCACCAGTACTCGCCAGCACTGGAAACAGAAGCATTGAAAACCCACTTTTCAGTGCTCTCTGTTGTTGTTTCTGAGCTAGATGTCCTCCACTCGTACGCCCACTGAGTGTCTCCATCATCTGAAATCTCACATGTCAGACTGATCCTCTCCCCAATAAACACCTTTGACCAGATAACATTTTGTGTTATCTTTGCTGGGTTGACAGGTGGTTCGAAGGGTAAAAAACATAAATGACAAAATAATCAAAACAGAGAATAATGCCATATTCTCAGATGATTTTCATGAATACATGTGAGGATGCATATTTGTTTACAGACAAAACTCACCTCCTTTGTAAATTGTAACTCTGTTACTGTTCTCTGTGAAGAAAACGGGATCTCCTCTTCCTCCTCTGCAGTAATAGATGCCTCCCTCTGAAATACTAATATTCTGTTCTGATGTTCCATTTTTGATGGTGAAAACATTAGAACACTCTGAGGTTTGCTTGAACCAGTAGTATCTCCAGTCTGCAGACAAGTCTACACAGCAGGTCAGTGTGACACTGCCCCCTGCTGGTATTTCTCCGCTGTTTGCTCTGAGTGAGGCCTGAGCAGCCTTTGCTGTTCAGTTGGCATTTGAAGAAAATAAATACAGAAATTGTCAGAATGGGAGAACACAGTAAACTACTTTATTTTCTTATTTTGGAAATGGTAGTAATCACATCTGTAATTTGTTCAACTGAATTCAATTCAATTCAATTCAGTTTATTTATATAGCGCCAATTCACAACACATCTCGTCTCAAGGCACTTCACAAAAGTCAGGTACATACATTCCAATTAATCCTAATCATTGAACAGTGCAGTTAGATTCAGTTATTTATTGAAATTGGATCAAAAGTTTTTCTATCTAAGGAAACCCAGCAGATTGCATCCAGTCAGTGACTTGCAGCATTCCCTCCTCCCAGATGAGCATGTAGAGACAGTGGACAGTCACTGGCGTTGACTTTGCAGCAATCCCTCATACTGAGCATGCATGTAGCGACAGTGGAGAGGAAAAACTCCCTTTTAACAGGAAGAAACCTCTAACAGAACCAGGCTCAGTGTGAGTGGCCATCTGCCACGACCGACTGGGGGTTTGAGAATTGAAACCCAATAAACCTGTTTCAACTAAAAGGCTGGTGCAGCTCTAGCAAGAGCGATGCCAATGAATGGGCCCATTTCTCTCCTTTTTAGGCTGTAATTGTGTTGGATTGGAAAATTGTAATGTAATGTTGCAAACCATTATTACGGTAAGATAAGATCTAATACATACTGACTCAGGTGGACTAAAAACAGTTTATCATAGTTCCACACATAGGCACCAGATCAAAAACTAGTCCATACATTTGTTACTTCGAGGCTGGACTATTGTAATTCTTTACTATCAGGATGTCCACAAAATGCAGTTAAAAGCCTTCAGCTGATCCAAAATGCTGCAGCAAGAGTTCTGATGAAAATTAAAAAGACAGATCATATTCTTCATATTTTAGCTTCCCTTCATTGGCTCCTGTTAAATCCAGAATAGAATTTAAAATTCTCCTCCTCACATATAAAGCCCTTAATCATCTAGCTCCATCATACATCAGAGATCTGATTGGTCCATATCTTCCTAACAGAGCACTTCGTTCTCAGACTGCAGGTTTACTGGTGGTTCCTAGAGTCTCTAAAAGTAGAATGGGAGGCAGATCCTTTAGTTATCGAGCTCCTCTCCTGTGGAACCAGCTTCCAGTTTTAGTCCGTGAGGCGGACACCCTGTCTACTTTTAAGGCTAGGCTTAAAACTTTCCTTTTTGATAAAGCTTATAGTTAGAGTGGCTTAGGTTATCCTGAGCTATCTTCCTTATTTTTACCTCCGCCTTGCTCCCTCCCTGTTGGATGGAGTAAGGGGGAGTCAGGTTTAGCCTAAACCGGCTCAGTTATGGTTGAGGTGCAAACACACCCTCCATTTCTGCTACCTGAATGACCCCTTCTCTTTTCCAATGGTTATAATCAATCTGACAGAGAGAGGTATCCCTAAAGTTGTGGTTTTTAGTATAACAATGGCCATCAGTGGGCTCTAGATGGACAAACTGTCTACTTTTAAGGCTAGGTTTAAAACTTTCCTTTTTGATAAAGCTTATAGTTAGAGTGGCTTAGTTTATCCTGAACTATCTCTGTAGTTATGCTGTTATAGGCTTAGGCTGCTGGAGGACATAATGACCACTTTCACCCTCTTCGCTACATTTACTCACACTACTCTCCAATTTTACATTATTTGCTGTTATTTCAGCTTTTAACTTTATGTTCTCTCTCTTTTCTCTTCCTAGAAGCTATACCTGGCCTGACTCTGTGTCTACCTGTGACATCTTTCTGGAGAGGGGCATCGTCCAAGCATCTGCTGGCAACAACTTAATGCTCACCCTCTACCGATGATCCACATGGCCCTGTCTTTCAGTGTTTAACCCTTTCTCTCTCCTAGATATATCAATTGACTGAGCTTTTACTGTAACTAATTATGTGTGCTCTCTTTCAGACTCTAACCTTGAAAACTGGCTCAGAGTTTATCTGTTCTCTCTTTCTAGGTGAAACAACTAAAGGAGCTACTTTTCCTTCCCATAGAAAGTACTCCTGGATCAGTTCTTCTGTGTTCTTTTTGTGTCTCTGCTCTGTTCTCTAAAACCCCCAGTCAGTCGTGGCAGATGGCCGCTCACACTGAGCCTGGTTCTGCTGGAGGTTTCTTCCTGTTAAAAGGGAGTTTTTCCTCTCCACTGTCGCTACATGCATGCTCAGTATGAGGGATTGCTGCAAAGTCAACACCAGTGACTGTCCACTGTCTCTACATGCTCATCCGGGAGGAGTGACTGCTACAAATCTCTGACTCGATGCAATCTGGGTTTCCTTAGATAGAAAAACTTTTGATCCAATTTGAATAAATAACTGTCACGATCTGTGCAACGGAGGAACCCCAGAATGCAGAAAAGGAGGCAGCGTGACGGTAAATGAAAATTTAATCAACAAAAAACTCACTCTCATAAGAGGCAGGAACAAAACAGAAGCAGGCTGGCTTGACAGGCATGGCATGGTCCGCAAAACAAGACATGAGTGGAGACAATGATTCCGCAAAGACTAACTGAACAGGTGTGTATATATGGAGTGAAAACCAGGTGGAGCAAGAAGACAGATTGACAAGGTGCAGGTGAACCGGATAAAGATAATTAACAGAACAGAACGTGGCTGGAGCAAGAACAGAGACTCTTGAATACAAACAAAACTAAAGCATGACCAGAACCAAAAACCAAACTTGACAAAACATGAACAAGACTAAAACATAACCAGAAAAATAATAAACAAAGAATGATTCAAAAACTGTGAGAAATATAAGAAAAACCCAGAAAAACAAACAGAAACAAGATTCAAAACCTTAACTGTGAAAAACAAAAAGAAAAACCAGAAACCAAAAAACAGACCACCCCAAATCATAACAATAACTGAATCTAACTGCACTGTTCAATGGTTAGGATTAATTGGAATGTATGTACCTGACTTTTGTGAAGTGCCTTGTGACAACATGTGTTGTGAATTGGCGCTCTATAAATAAACTGAATTGAAATTGAATTGAAATAAGTGGGCCAAAAAGTAGAGGAGCAAATTAAATTTTTTGCTCCCCCATTTTTAGAAAAACAAAATATACAAAACTGATCACTGTGCAATCAGAAGAATTAACTACATTCCCATTAACTCTTATTTTAACTTTTTTGGGTAATAAAGCAAAAATAAATAAATAAATAAAAAGGGATAATTTCTAGATTATCTTATCTCATTTCAGTCTGGCTCACCTTTTGCCCAACATCCTCCTAAAGTCACCTCATCAATAAGATATTTTATAGGCATAAGGAGCAAAGAAACCAATCTGAGATAGTTTTTTTTACAGTGTTACATTCTATGTTTCAACACATTGTCTATTTCAAAGTTGCATTTTTTGCAGAATACAATTTCTAGGTTTTATAACATTCTGGAAATATGAGTACAAATATTATCCAGTTATGTTTTAATTTTTCACAAAACATGAAACACTAAATGGTAAATTTAGACTTTAGTTGGTTTGGTAAAGGGACATTTTATAAAGTTTTTGTCATGATTTGTGGGTGTTTCTATTCATCTTTTTTCTTATTTTGCTTTGAATCATGCTTCTGCTTATTTTCCTAGTCATGCTTTAGTTTTTGTCTTCTAGTTCTTAGTTTTGTAAAGTTATGTTTTGGATGTTTTGGTTCTGTTTTTCTAGTTATATTTCTCTTTGGTGTTCTAGCAATGTTTCTGTCTGCCATAGCAATTAACTTTATTCGGTTCACCTGCACCTAGCTTTCTGTCTCCTTGCTTCACCTGGTTCACGCTCCATAAATACACATCTGTTCAGTTACTCATCGCGGAAACATTCCATTTCACATTGCTGGTCCCTGTTCTTATGACCACACCATGCCTGCCTGTTTTGCCCACTTGGGGTTTTGTTCCTGCCTCCCTTGTGAGTGAGTTTTCGTGTCTTTGTTTTTGGAAATTAAATCTCTCACTTACCGCCATACTTCCTGCTCGTGTGCATTCTGGGGTCCTCCACCTTGTCAAACGTGACAGTTTTTGGTATAAGAACTAAATTATCCTGGCTAATCCTGGCTAACTTGGAAAATCTGGACTCATTTACACATTAAATAGAGATTGTTTAATGAGAGCATGTAATACTGTTTTTTGATTTTATGTCTTGTCGGGTGAGTTATTGCAGGACCAAAGTGCAGGCAAGAGCGAGGAAGCAGCATGGTGAGTAGATAAATGTTTTTAGTAATATGGAAATGTAGGCAGGACATGAAAAACACAGGCAGGTCTAAGGACATCAAACGGGTAGTAGCCAGGGTACTTTACAGGTAGAAACAGTTGAGGAAAATGGCAGCCAGAGAGTATAAATGCTGAGGAAGGGTGGAGAATGGACCAATAAACACAGGGAGGTAATCCGAGGGGAATCAGGAGCAGCTAGTGGAAGAGAGAGACTGAAGGCAACTGAAGGAGGGAGGCTAATTAATACAAATGAGGAGGGAGTCCAGGGAGGTAACAGAAAACATCTGTCACAGAAAGTGAACAGAAATAAGTAAACAATGAGACTACTTAAAGAACATAAACAGGGAGTAAACAGATCTAGAAAATACAAACTGAAACATCTGACATAGGAATCAAGTGACAAATCTAATATCTAATATGAATCTAATATGAAACATAAATAACAGGATTGCAGAAAACCTAACACTGGCAGAAAATGACATTTTATTAAGTTCCAAAAATTAGCAATATCCTTGGTTGGTTTGGAATCCAAATCAGAACCAGTTTATGAACTAGAGGTCCATTTTTTAATGAGTGTGAATTTACCTGATTGATTTTTTTAAGTGACTGAAGAACCAGATGATCCGTAAGTTGTATCAAAACAGAAGTTTTGATTCAGCAAATCAAAGTTAAGTGAAGAATAAACAGATTGATACTGGATTGAATAAGAAATAAAATCAGTGAGCTAAAACATATTTCCAGTCTCTTTTTGATTTTTTGCATAGGTGACTTGTATGACAATGCTGCATATTTTCCCTTCTCATAAATCAGAGAGAACACAGTGGAAAACCTTGCTTGAAATCTCACTATTTAGCCATAAAGTGCAAGTATTCATTCCAGTCCCTACAGGCTGCTCGGACCTCATTAGACTGCAGCGGTGATAGTGTCGTCTTATTTTGCTTGTCTGTTATCTGGCAACCTGCCTACATATATAACTGATTTTAGGTAGTTTTTTTTTTGCTTTTTAAACATATTAATAATTTAGTCCAACCTATCAGACCTTACAACTCCTTCTCTCCCATGGTCTTCTGAGAAAGGTCATCTGTTGTTACTTAAAGTTTAAACTAAGACATACTGAAGCACCATTCAAATAGATACATAACTTTTTAGCCTGGCTTTCACTGAACTTTTACTAATTCAGCCTTATTTTTGTTCATCTGTTTTAATTTATTTATCTGCATATTAAATTTTAAATAAATTGAGAGGATATTGAATGCAAAGGTCAGCCCTTACCATGCACTTGTCCAAAGTAGAGGTATGGACTAAACACTTAAAAAGAAAAAAGAAAATTCACATATAATTAAAAAGAAACAAAAAGAATACAGGTTTCTCATAATTACATTTTGAATAGAAAATGGTACCAATTTTATTTATGACATTTAAAAATTTTTTACTGTTGATAAATAAGGACTTTCGTTCAGTTTTAAAAAGACACAAATTTCAGTAAAAGTTTTTAAAACATTACGATTGTATAAAGAAAACAGGTTGCTAACAACCATCTTTTACTCACAAGTTAAAAACAGTGCAGAGAGCAAAGTATGTACCATCCTCATTACTGCTGTTTCTGTCTGACAAGCAAACACTCTTTGGTTCCTGGGGACAGTGTAGCTTTTTATATAGGAGTGACATCAGAAAACCACTGACTAATTTTAACACTGAGAGCTTCACACTTTTTGCAGTCCCACTGCACAATAAATTTACTATAGTGAACCTATCTCACCCATGCATGTATTGATGGAAAACACAGTTTATTTACTTAATAAATAACACTGTAGTATTCCCCCATCTTATTCTAACAACTTGAAGCATGTGTTAGATATGCTATTTCTAGCATAACAAACAGGGTGCTTTTGTCTTTTTTGTTTTCCATCAGGTGTGCTTGTTTGTGAACCTAGTCTAAATCCTGCTGAAAACGTGTTAAATCAAAAGCATAGCCTACTTGTTAGCAAAAAGCTATCACAATAAAGAATAAGGACTTTACAAATGTATGACGTACAACCAGTCACTCCTTCCTCACAATGTCAAAGCCTGTGGCAGGAAGGATATAAATATTTTCTGTCATCACACTCACGTCTTCCACAAATACCAGCCTGGTGTAGAAGAAAATGTGCAGGAGAGCTGTATAATTAAAATACTATTTATTTAATCTAAACAACAATATACACTGCTAAAAAAAAATAAAAAATAAAGGGAACACTTAAACATCACAATATAACTCCAAGTAAATCAAACTTCTGTGAAATCAAACTGTCCACTTAGGAAGCAACACTGATTGACAATCAATTTCACATGCTGTTGTTCAAATGGAATAGAAAACAGGGGGAAATCTTTGGCGATTAGCAAGACACTCTCAATAAAGGAGTGGTTCTGTAGGTGGGGACCACAGACCACTTCTCAGTACCTATGCTTTCTGGCTGATGTTTTGGTCACTTTTGAATGTTGGTGGTGCTTTCACACTCGTGGTAGCATGAGACGGACTCTACAACCCACACAAGTGGCTCAGGTAGTGCAGCTCATCCAAGATGGCACATCAATGCGAACGGTGGCAAGAAGGTTTGCTGTGTCTGTCAGCGTAGTGTCCAGAGCCTGGAGGCGCTACCAGGAGACAGGCCAGTACACCAGGAGACGTGGAGCAGGCCGTAGGAGGGCAACAACCCAGCAGCAGGACCGCTACCTCCGCCTTTGTGCAAGGGGGAACAGGAGGAGCACTGCCAGAGCCCTGCAAAATGACCTCCAGCAGGCCACAAATGTGCATGTGTCTTCACAAACAGTTAGAAACCGACTCAATGAGGATGGTATGAGGGCCCGACATCCACAAATGGGGGTTGTGCTCACAGCCCAACACCGTGCAGGACGCTTGGCATTTGCCAGAGAACACCAGGATTGGTAAATTTGCCACTGCCGCCTTGTGCTCTTCATAGATGAAAGCAGGTTCACACTGAGCACATGTGACAGATTTACTCAGAGTCTGGAGACACCGTGGAGAGCGATCTGCTGCCTGCAACATCCTTCAGCATGACCGGTTTGGCAGTGGGTCAGTAATGGTGTGGGGTGGCATTTTTTTGGAGGGCCGCAAGGTGCTCGCCAGACTGCCATTAGGTACCGAGATGAGATCCTCAGACCCCTTGTGAGACCATATGTTGGTGCGGTTGGCCCTGGGTTCCTCCTAATGCAGGACAATGCCAAACCTCATGTGCCTGGAGTGTGTCAGCAGTTCCTGCAAGATGAAGACATTGAAGCTATGGACTGGCCCGCCCGTTCCCCAGACCTGAATCCGATTGAGCACATCTGGGACATCATGTCTCGCTCCATCCACCAACATCACGCTGCACCACAGACTGTCCAGGAGTTGGTGGATGCTTTAGTCCTGGTCTGGGAGGAGATCCCTCAGGAGACCATCCGTTCTCTCATCAGGAGCATGTCCAGGTGTTGTAGGGAGGTCATACAGGCACATGGAGGCCACTCACAATACTGAGGCTCATTTTGAATTGTTTTAAGGACATTATATCAAAGTTGGATCAGCCTGTAGTGTGTTTTTCCACTTTAATTTTGTGTGTGACTCCAAATCCAGGCCTCCATTGGTTAATAAATTTGATTTCCATTGATGATTTTTGTGTGATTTTGTTGTCAGCACCTTCAACTTTGTACAGAACAAAGTATTCAATGAGAATATTTCATTCATTCAGATCTAGGATGTGTTATTTGAGTGTTCCCTTTATTTTTTTGAGCAGTGTATATTGCTTTTGGTGAAGAAAAAACATTATTTACTTGTCACAAGAAAATGTCCACAACAACAGGTGTTTAATATGTTTAAGTTTAATGTGTTTTGATTTTACACTAAAGTGAGTTATTAAAAAATGAAGGCGCAATATTTTGAAGCACTAGAGGTATATAGCCTTTTGGAAATGTTACCAAAGCACATATAATATCTACTTAAGGTGCGGTTCCATTTCTGACTACAGGTGCAGAGAGGAAGCATAGATCAATATTTTTGAGTTGAATATTTTTGAGTCAGTTGAAATAATTTTTTTCAATTTTTAAGGGTTTGTCTGAGAACAAACCTCTGAATGGACCCAATCATGGCTCTGAGATTTTAGCAGCCTTTAAAGTTTTGAAACAGCAGAGCAATGGCATATAACTAGGAGAGATGCTCTGCTATAATGTCAAGATTGTGGTCAGTTAGACTAGAACCCACAGTTGATCTAATCTAACACCTGCTGCACAAAGAATATTTATGCTACCATATTTAGCGATGAGGTTGAAGACATCATTATGATCTCATCTGGGTCTTTCCATCTTATATTCTTTTGATTTTGTTTTGAACCTAGATTTAATCTAACTTTGCAGCTGGTTGAAGTTATTGTGTACTTTCCTCAATATAGCATGTGTACAGTGTTACAATAAAGACTCAGAGACAAACTGTATTACTCCTAAAATATTTTTGGTAACTTTTTGTTCAGAAACTCTCTCTGAAAAGACACTGAGATCTATTTGGCCTTAAAAAATACAGCTTTCCAAATGGCTGGCCTAATATAGTCAGGTACCGAGATTGCAGCTCCACGAGCCAACCAGCTTATGATAAGTGCAGCAGTGCAACTGCTGTGGGCCATGCAATTCAATCCAACCCCTGGACTTACTGGACTCTGCAACCAAAGAACTCTACTGAGATCCATCTCACAATAAGGGACTTGTATCTAGGTATGGATAAATTAGTTCAGGAGCGAACGATTTTGTTTCATTGTGATTGTTGTGTGCAGGCCACCAAGCCAACGTTCTCCGCTGTTTCTTTTAAATATTGCTCATTACGTTGCTTTGTGCTTAAATGGTTGAGTTCATAGCAGGCCACTGAGTCTCCTCTGCGCAATTGGTTAGATTGGGAGTTGCGCTAAAGACCCGCACCACTAGCTCTGCATACTCTTGCACTTTGCCTCTTTTCTTCTTCCTTGCATTTTACAAGTACACACACACAAACACTGTTGGTTCTTTGTTAGCCTTTGGGCTAATGTTGTCCTCCATCCTACTTCCTCATAACATATTTTGGTCCAGAATTATGTATACATCTATGCTGAATTGTGACATTACTGCGTCATTCTATTATTTTATCTTTTTTTTTTACTCCTTTTTTTTCTGCTATTATTCATTAGTCAATTGGTTTATCAGTTTGTTGATTACCCTTTTCATTTTTCTTGATAATTTTGTTGAATGTTGCAAGCTTAGTTATGGAGTTTATTGACACATATTTTCATTGTAAGGTTGAACTAGTATGTTAATAAATTCTCCCTCTTGGAGGGAAGTTTTTTGTGCTTTATATATTTATGTGTGCAGTGCTTGCTGTTTGAGAACTTTAATGCACAAATTCACTGCTTCACCTATTGCCCACACTATAAATAGAGGTGAGCCGGACTATATCTAGTCGATATCTCTTAACCTCCAGTACAAGCTCGGGCTCAGCCTCTATTCCCCCCAGTGAGGTGATATTCACCGTCCCTAGAGCCATTTTAAGCATCCGGGGCTTGGGTTGTCGAGGTCTTCACCTTCGAACGCTGCCCAATCCTCTTTGCACCAGTACCTCATGGTTCCTCCTGCAGGTGGTGGGCCCATTAGGGAATGTCAAAATAACGTGAGATCTTTCCATGTAATCCATGCAACATTCATTAACTGCTCACAGTTAAATCCATAAAAACTACAATAAATATCCTTTTGTGTAATCCATGCAATAATTATTAAAATACACAGTTGAATCAGTTGAGTGAAACAAGCATATTCTCATTTTCTAGAACTGACAGACTGGAGGCCTGTGTGGAGCCACATATTTCCTGCAATATATTATCTGTCTTATCTTTTGCAAAAATATAAACAAGTGTATCCAAAGAAATGATGTATGATGATTTTACATTCTTTCACATGTATTAAATGAAATTAGTAATCTTTGATTATCAAGTTAAAAGATGTATGATTGAAATGTGGTTAAGAACTGAGAATTAAAGTAAAAAACATTAAGGGTTGACATTCTCAATCAGCTATATATGAAAGAGATATAACGTTAATCCTTTGTGAAGCATGAATAAAAAGAATGAAGTAATGGTTTTAAGCTGTAAATGAAGTGAACGCTGTAACTAAAAGTTTGAGCAGCACCGATGTAAGAATTAAAGCCTCTGTTTAAGAGGAAGTGTAATGTTGAGTGAGAAAGGAATAGAGCAGATGTTCAGGAATTGGGGAATTGAGAGCTGTAGCTTACAGCACAAGGCTGATGACTGAGGCGGGGGCACAGGTCAAAGAAGAGCAGCAGAGCCAGCAGACAGCTCAGGACTGAGGTGATGACGGCATGTCTGAAATGGACACGACTCAGAATTCCAGAAAAAAAGATCACCTTATGTCACGGGTGACCAATGGGACAGCCATGGCAACAACCACTGGCCAATGAGCACAAAGAGTTTGGTGGAAATGCTCTATAAAATGGGCAAGAATAGAGGAACTATTCGGTTGTTTTCCTCGCAGAAGACCAGCGAACAAGATCGGACAAAGAAAAAGATGCTTAGATGGAAGAAGTACCAGAGACACAGTCCTGCTGATCGACTGCATTAAAAAAAGGATCAACCCGTGAGCCCTGAAGGACTGTGCCTCAAAATTAAGAATCTGATTTCATCTACAGCCTTTTTATCCAGACAACAGAAGTGAACTTGATTGGTGAACAGCTGATTGCTCTAAGTTCCAGGCTTCTGGAAGTCCTGAATCAACCTCAATTATGTCCCCGGGGTTTCCTTCAACTCTTCAGCCTCTGGAAGCTATTGTCCTCTGAGACATATGACAGCAAAGTTTCTGTTTAACCATCGAAGCCTGGAGCATCAGTGCCTGCCACTTAAAGGAGGAAAACTGAAGATCAAGTCGTATTCTCCTCAAGAAACCACTCGTTGTTACCCGAAGGAACAGCTCCATCGGGTGCATGGACGAGGCTCCGTCTTCAAAGCCTCTCCAAACTCACTAGTTTCAGCATCAGGGAAAGACAGGTTAAGTTGATTGATTTATTTCTATTATTGAATTTATTGTGTTGCTGAATTTAAGCTGTTACTGACCACTGCAAAAGCGTTACTAATTAAAGAAAGCATATAAAATTCTAGTTAAATCGTGGACATTCAATTATTTGAGTCACCGTATTTTTGGTTTTTCATTTGTGGTAAAAAGTCTTGTTGCCTGTTTCTAAGTAATTATAGGAGGTTTTTATAGTCTGCCTCAGCCAAGTTTGTTAAAACAACGCCCTTGGGGCTCGTGCCAAGTCACTAAAATTAACCTAGCCCATATACCAAGTGCCAGTTGTAATATTAGGGAATGAGCAGCCGTTAACAGAAGTGACTGTTGGACTGTGAATGACTGCAGTTGGCTACTCAGTCGTCCAGACCTCCAGTTGAAGAAGGGCAAGACTTCTGGATGTAGGCTGTCAGAGCCTAGGCGAGTAATTTCCCGACACCAGCTTAAACAGAACTTTCAGTGAACCTGCTTAGTGAGACTTTTCAGGTTTAGGGAAGTCTGGACCCGTTGGATGGAGAGCTGGATTGAGCAATCCCCTTAGACATAGGGAAGTAGGAGGGAGGGGTTAGCTCATCGGACAACGAAAGGAAGTAACCAGACTACCATTCAGAGGACTCAGCTGAGGTGGCTAGGGCATTTGTTTTGAATGCCCCCTGGACGCCTCCCTTGGGAGGTGTTCCAGGCACATCCCACTGGTAGGATGCCTAGGGGACGGTCCAAGACATGCAGGGGGGACTATGTCTCGCAGCTGGCCTGGGGACGTCTCGAGCTTCCCCAGAGGAGCTGGAGGAGGTTTCTTGGGAGAGGGAAGTCTGGGCATCTCTGCTTAGGAGTACTGTCCCCGTGACGCAGTCCTAGATTAGCGAATGATGAGTATATGTATGAATACCTATTGTTCTATAACGCCACCCCATTGGACTGGTATTCATAGGTAAACACCTGACAGAGACTAGAAGTTGTTTGGCTAATGATTCCTCATTATCAGGTGCTGCAGCGATTTGTTAGTTTGACTAAAAAGAGCATAGTCATTGGGGATCCTGGTGGCGCAGTTGTTAGAGCAAGCGCACCAAGTGCAGAAACTACAACCCTTAGTTTGGTTGTCTTGGGTTCAATTCCTAGTTTTGGCCTATGTGCTGCACGTCTTCCTTGTCTCTCTCCACCCTGTTTCCGGTCTGATTACTATACAATAAAGGCCTCTGGTGCAAAAAAATCTTTAAAAGCAAATACTGAAACTTTTTCAATAATTTTGTGAATAATTAATAACTATTTATAATTATTAGTAGATGCTGAAAGCCAAACGCTGTTCCACACCAATTATTGTTGTACTGTAATGGCCATATACAAAGTGATTAACTGAAGACCTTCCTAAAAGTGTTAACAGCAAGTTCATTATGTAATCTCTATTTTTCACAAGTTGTTCTGCCATTTGTTTGATCATATCTCTATGATATGGAGTTTTGACGAAAATTCAAACTGAAAGACTCACCTCTTACCCTAGCCATCCTATGACTCCACGGTGCTTCTCTTCTTCATCCAATCAGCGTCAGATCTGCATTTGTCTTCAATCAATCATCCTCCGAGGCTTCGCTTTTAAGGACCTCAAGTCATGTATTTCCCGCTCTTCAGCTGAGCATTGGCCCTCCTCCGCCCCACCTCCAGTATCTCCCTTCCGCACTCCTCCTTCACCTTCTTAGGCCTTCACTCCACCATCAGTATTGGATCCCAAGGGGGGGAAGACTCATCTAATTCTAAGTCTAAGACGTTCATTCAAGCTCATGTCATTCTCAGCATTCATGTCGTCCTCCGGGGTCCGAGCGCCAAAGATATTAACTTTTATCAATAAACTTCTTTAATCGCCATCTGTGGGTTTCTTATTGTGAGTCTTTTCAGGTTGAAGCTGAGATATGATGTGTTGTGAGGCAGACTTTTGAGGAAGTGGTTTGTTATATGTGTGTGTGTTTTGAAGGGAGGGGTGACTGTTGAGGTTTGATGTCATATTAAGATGAAACATATTTCCTGTTTCCTCACAGTCTTGTGTTTTCCTGCACACACCATAGTAACAACTTACTTAAAAGCTAAAATGTTTCTACAAAGCAGAATTACTTTTACATTTGGCTTTGAAATCAAGGAGGGAAGCACTTGGCTTTAACTGCTGGGCTTATGGTGTAACCTTATTTGTTTGTCTGAATGGTGCCAATTACGGAAACGTGTTAAGAACAAAAGGAGTAAATGTTGTATACTGGTCAACGTAAGCTGGTATAGTTTTGTTGTAAAATGTATTAATCTTTATACCTGGTGACAGAGTTACTGACCTCAAACTTTGGTTTTAGCAGCAATAGCTTTGACTATTAATCAAGCTACCTGTGCCACCTCTTATAGCAGAGTCTCTATATTGAGAAGGTAAATGTAAAAAACTTTACATAACATATTTTTTTACTGAAAATGAACAAGAAGCCGTTCGAACTCCAAATAGAAAATTCTGAAACTGTTGGAAAGTCTGATAAAATACTGATCAATACCTCTTTAGAACATTGAGTAATATTTTCCCCTCTTGAGGCAATATATAAGGAAACATGGGGAAAACTATGGATAACCAAAGTTTTTGCATGACACTTTAGATCCAATAACATTTTAAATGGGCATAACACAGCAAGATTTAAAGGACTGTTTTTGATCAAGATTTGAAACATTTTTCCAGTTAATGTGAATTTTCAGAAGCTGTGTAGGAAGTTCAAAGTGTTTGGTGGTGACACACAGGAATGATAAATTTGTTCTGTCAAGACAACAAATTGGACTCAATAGGTATACTAGTTATTATCAATATCTTTCTGATCACAAACTTATTATATGTAGAGGTGCATCTTTGAAAAATGAAATTCTTGTTAAACAGGAGAACATACTGTCAGTGCCGGATGTAAGAGTAGGGTATGTTTCATTTTGTGAAGCTGATGTAAATATCAATATGTCAATGTATATCATATTTGAAGTTTCAACCTCATTTTAGTGTTTAATGTTTTATTTTTCTGCGGACAAACTCAAGGTAGCTTCAATTTTAATTCTGCACTTCACTGATTTCATTTTGATTTATTTCCTTATGATTAACTCTTAGTGTATGATAAATCACACTCTATTCTGTTTTCCCATTTTAGACTACCTATATTTGTCACTTTGCGCTGTAAGCAAGAACAGAACAGTACTATGTTGTTGCTTTCAAGCTTTTTAAAACTATGCAAACCTGTCTGTGTTGAGTTACAGATGTAATCCTGACCCCTGACCCCAACTGGCAATGAAAAAACAATGATAAGTTTTTTTTAATGGGCAGTCTGTTATCTTCATCTGTAATGTGAGCACAGAGGACTTCTTGTCCTTGTAAATGTCAGATTGGCAGAAGTGGAGTAAAAATGTCTCTATTACTGTATTAGGTAAGTCTTTCATGATTTAGCAAAATGTATTAAAATTGCAGTGAACACTAGTTACAACACTTCTAGTGTATGGTTCACTACATTTAAAAATTTTTTTTTGTAAATAAATTTTACTCAGTTGTTGTTTTATTAAAATAAATTATTAAAATAATAATAATTGTATGATTATTTTAATAAAACAACAGAAGTATAAAAATTGAAAAGGCTTAAGAAACCTAGTATCAAACTGTAAAACAGGTCCTACAACCATACCAGTAAGGGGCAGTGTGACCCTGAGCTGCTGTGTGGAGATCTCTGCTGGATGGAAATACAGATGGTTCAGAAGGACCTCAAATACCTCTGAAGTTGAAGTAAAAAAAAAAAAAAACACACGAAACAAACATATCTCTTTAACACAAGTAGTTATTTGCAGATGTGAGGCAGTAAGAGGAAAGGATACAGTGATGAAGTAAAGAAGTAAAGAAGCAGATACTGTCAGTATAGCATGTGAGCTCACTATTTGTCAGAAAAACTGTGTGATTGTGTGAAAATAAAATGTATTCCACAAAAAGGGCAGCAGAAATACAGTACAGTAGGGGGAAATATTTATTAAACTTAATATTCACTTTCAAGAAAGCCTCTAATCCTTCGTTTTTCAAATTGGAAATAATACTCATCAGACTTGGAAATAAAACATATTTATTTTAAAGCACTTACCGATGTAACAATTAGTTTACTTAAAGAGGCCAGGTGATCACTTACTGATCTAAAATCCTGAAATATTTTGGTTGTAAATAAATCCAGACATGTTACATATTCTCAGTTTGAACTGAAAAGCTCTGTGAAAGAGAGTAGGCTTCGAAGACACACACTAAACATGAAAAAAATCATTTAGCATGGTTGATTTGTTTGATGATCTCAACAGGGTACATCTTATGTAACAGAGGATTGCATTGTTTACTCTGAAGTAAAAGCAGTATCTGCAGGTAGTCACTCCAACAGTCTTAGTACTTAAATGTGTCCTCATGTCATTAAACTGCAGGTAATCAACAAGGAGTCAGAAAGGAGTTCAGATAGTCAGCTGACATGCTTCCTCTAACAATTGGCAGAATACGTCAGATAAAACAGGATGCTCATACCTAAGGTAGGTCAGACAGAACCCAAGGTGCTAAAGGTCAAATCTGAGGACTTTCACAGTTTCTAGTTAATAATGTGTTCATAAAATAATGTTCATCTCCTATTTGAAAGTATTTTGAGTATTTGTCGCTACTGTGCAGGTGTTATAAGCCACAGCAACATAACTTTATTTAGTTTTCCTTGTTCTTGTAAATTTCAGTATGCCATTTAATCTTATACTTGTAAACAATTCATCGTCTGCAACAGTGTCCTAAGCCCTGTTGTTTTTTTTTACTGCAGACTTAAATAAAAAAAATCAAAATATTACCTCTACTTAAATTAGTCATATATAGGCACATCTCAAATTTTTTTTAATATTGAATAAAAGTGTAATATTTCAGTAAGTGAAATGTTATTTTATAGAGATTCATTCGTGCAGTGAAATATGTCAAGCTTTTATTTCTTGTAATTATGATGGTTATGACTTACAGGTAAAGAAAAACCTAAATTCAGTGTCCTAGAAAATTAGAACATCACATTAGACCAATCAAAAAGGATGATTTAAGCACAAATGTCAGCCATCTGAAAAGTATGTTAATTTCTTTGCACTCAGTACTTGGTTGGGCTGCCTCTTGCATGAATTACTGCATCAATGCACCACGGCATAGAGGTGATTAGCCTGTGCCACTGCTTATGTGTGATGGAAGCCCAGATTGCTTTGATAGCTGCCTTCAGGTCATCTGCCTTGTTGGGTCTGGTGTCTCTCATATTCCTCTTGACAACAGCCCATAGATTTTCTATGGGGTTCAGGTCAGGGGAGTTTGCTGGCCAATCAAGAACAGGAACACCATGGTCATTAAACCAGCTTTTGGTACCTTTGACAGTGTGGACAGGTACCAAGTCCTGTTGGAAAATAAAATCAGCATATCCATATAGCTTGTCAGCAGAAGGAAGCATGAAGTGCTCTAGAATTTCCTGGTAGATGGCTGCATTGACTGTGGACTTCAGAAAACCCAGTGGACCTACACCAGCAGATGACATGGCCAAACATCAGTGACTGTGGAAACTTCACACAGGACTTCAAACAACTTGGATTCTGTCCTCTTCTCTCTTCCTTTAGACTCTGGGACCTTGATTTCCAAATTAAATGCAGAATTTACTTTCATCTAAAAGCAGAACTTTGGACCATTCACAACAGCCCAGTTCTTCTTCTCCTTAGCCCAGGTAAGACACTTTTGATGCTGTCTCTGGTTCAGGAGTCCCTTGACACGAGGAATGCAACATTTATAGCCCATGTCTAATGTTCGTCTACATGTGGTGGCTCTTGATGCATCGACTCCAGCCTCAGTCCATTCCATGTGAAGCTCCCCCAAATTCTTAAATGGATTTTACTTGTCAATCCTCTGAAGGCTGCAGTTCTCCCTGTTGGTGGTGCACCTTTTCCTACCAGACTTCTTCCTTCCACTCAATGTTCTTTTGCTTGGATACAAAACTCTGAAAAACCAGCTTCTTCAGCAGGTTTCTAATATTCTGAATTTTGGGTTTTCTTAACCTGATCCATGATCAGCCACAATCATCTAAATGACAAGAAACTTGTCATGGCTTGGAATATATCACCCTATGTGTAATGATTATATATAATATATGAGTTTCACCTTCTGAGATGACTGGCAAAAAATATTGCACTTTACGCAATATTCAAATTATTTTAGAGGTACACAATTAACAGTTAATAAAGAATGTGTGTGATGTTAAATTTAGGCTGGCAGTTTAAGTTTTTGTTTTTTTTAATACTTTCAAAAGAGTTGAAAGTATCAAACGAATCGAATCCTCATACACAGAACAGAGGAGTCCTGCAGCAGTAGATGCAGCGGATTGTTTCAAAATCAGATTCAGGTCTGGTTAACAAAGCAGCTACATAGGCTGGACACTAGGCTGTTTTACTCTGCCACAAAAGTTCATATGGGTTAAAACTCCTAAACTTATTCCATTTTTGAGGATGCCATATTTTTGTGAGTTTTTATTAAAAATGATTTTAAATTCAAGTTCAACAAACCAAAGAATCTAAAGAATTATGGTTTAATTACTCGTTTATTTTTAGAACATGTCAGTCACCTTTTTTAGCCTTTATGTATTTTCCTTTGCTCTGGCAGTAAGCTGCTTATTCTTTTTCTATTATATTTTGCTAATGTAGTGTTTTTGCAGTCACTACTCCTACTTGCTTATGTAAAATGGTTTGCACTTAACTGGGAATTTCCTTTACATCAATTACTGTTTTAGAAATTGTTACTACCACAATTTAACTCTGACAATGAGGGAATTTGAAAAAATAAGATAAAAGATCTAATTATTCCTCATTCACTTAAATTGGATAAAATTGGGCCACACATAATTGAATTTGACTCTGAATTTCATTCAAGTGTTTGAGTGAAATTAATAGAATTTTTTTATTGTATTTCATTGTAATTGGATGTATGGTAGTATGTATATATTTATGTATAAACTGAGTCTAAAACAGAATTTAACTATAATTTATCAGCATTGGTGATCCATAAATATATCAGTGTACACAGTATAACAAGTTGTGAGAACTGTTTGAAATGCATTCATTGTTTGGTAACATATTTTAAGTATTATGAGATTACACTTTGCCTGCCATTAAGGTATTTACTCTGCTGGAAAGAGTCTCACCGCAGTGGATGCTTGCACCTGATACAAGTTACAGGACCCAACGGGGCTAAAGGACAAAGTGATTGCTTTGAGCACAGCTGAAAGAAGAGGTTTGAGACATATGTGCATGAATCACATTTGATGTTATCGTTGCAATTTTTTACCAATAGTTTTGCTATTGTATGATTTTGTAATATTGTGCATGTCATGATTTGAAGGTGTTTGAGTTTTGTTTGAGTTTTTCCACTGATCATGATTGTTATCCAGGTGGTGCTTTAGTTCATTACTCAAGTTTAGTTCCTTAATAATTCTTCTGTTGTTCATGATGCATTCTGTTTGTTTTGTAAGAGCTTCATTTGGTTAGATTGTGTTCTTGCATCTATGTTTAACTCATTTATGTTTTTGTTACCACTTCTTGCCACAGGCAGTTTTCAATCAGTTTCATTTAGTCCACTTTGGACTACTTAAGTAACAAGACTACTATCAAGATAAACTGTGAGTTTATGTCAGAAATTTTGCCAACATAGCTGATTTTTTATTTTCTGGTCTGATTTCATGTTTTTGTTCATATCTGCTGTAAACAGTTTCCAATGAGGTTGTTGTGACACAACAACCAAAGTGGCCTCAGATCTTCAGTGGTGAGACGATCACTCTGACATGTGAGGTCCAGGGAGGAGAAACCAGTGAGTGGACGTATGAATGGAGGAGATCTGGGTCATTTATATACCAGTCACAGGAAAAAAACTTGACTTTCAGTGTTTACGATTCAAACAGTGGAGACTACAGGTGTCTATGTCTATTCAAAGATGACCCACATTCTTCAACACAGTGGAGTGAACCTATCACACTCTCAGTATTAAGTAAGTCATTTTTAATCTATGTGTTTTGTTAAATTCAGCTGCAGAAATTTAGAGTCCACAGTTCACTTCCTTTGATAAATGGTGACTGCTCGTAACATGACAGGGCAAAGGTAAAACAATATAGTCCATCTGTATCACTTAATGCCAGACACTAATTAAGCTATTAAATGAGGTTTGATATCTTTCAATGTGGTTACTACTTTTTTTTCTTTTACAAATTTTACTAATGTAGATAAACTAAAGTAGATAAATGAGTCTAAATAATTTTGAAAAAGTGTCAAAAATCAATTTTAATTCACTTCTTAAGAATGAATTCCAGGAAGTACATAAGGCAGTAAAGAGATTCGGTGTGTGTGTGTATATATATATATATAATCAAAATAATAGGATATTAAAAAAATGATTGTTTGCTTTGTTCACACTAAGATCTGTTTCCTAATGATTTATTGAATCGAAAAGAAACACAAAAACAACATAACTGTACAATCTACTACCAAATGAGTTTTATGCTTAAAAAATGAGCGTTCAAAATATTATGGTTAAGGTTGAACTTCTATCAAACTGTTTTATAGGCCCCTCAACAGAGAGTTTAGAGAAAGGGCTTGTGGACTAATTTTAGGTGTAATGTATAAATGTGATTTAAGGGTAAAAAGTTTGGGGGAAGATTGAAAAGAATGAAGAGGAACTTCCCTTGGGTTTGTCGGACTCACACCAGAAATATTGAAATTGAACAGGGTAGGAAGGCCCATCCTTGGCTTATATGGCTGGTTATTGCATTTTTGTTCAGGGGTTTCTACAGCTCCATCCAGTGGTGGTTCTTACCCATCTGGCACCTTCTGCACCCTCAAAGAGTTAGAATTATTTACAGAACAGAATACAAGTTCCATTAATCTCAGCCTGTATTTTAAAGAATATATTTTCAGCTTAAAATAAGCATAATTTGCCATGTCAGCCTTTTTTCATATAGTGTTCACACTGTGCAGGACCTAGTGGGGCCCAATGACCTCTTGCTGGACATGCAAATAAACAAGATAAAAGTTTTCCGGGTACAGTTGACAGAATGCAGGTACAAGTGCTTGTACAGCTATGGAGTGCTGTCTTGGGAAATTATCACCATGAAACATTATCAAAAACCATCACTGCCTCCTTCTCTTGTCTAGAGGGATTGTCAGTGCATAGCTCCATCAGCAGTTCTTACTCGAAGTGGGTGGCTCTGAGTTTCGATTCAGTTTTTTCGTAGTTTTTTCGATTGTTCCTCATTTTGGATAACTGTGAAACCATATGGGTATGAAGACAAAATGGTCTAAAGAAAGTGGCTGGGTTATATTTATGATTATGATTATGTTGAGATGGGGTCGAAAAACAAAACAAAAGTTATTTATGTAACTACAGTTCTATGAATCCCGGATGACCGCCAGAGGGCGGTGCTGAAAGCACAGAAAGTTCCCTTCGCGCATGCGCAGTTCGAGTAATTATACCTATAGAGTCATAACTGTGACACACCGGATGAACACTCAGAAGCTATATATGCTGATGTCATCCGAGGCTTTGTTCCCACAGAATCTTCTCATGGCAGCAAGGATTCAGAGTGACAGAGAATCTCTGGCCCAACTGTGACACATGAGCAAGCAGGCGGCACGTATCTCAAGAGGCACCTGGCTCCTCAATTGCACCCAAGACCAGGAGGGCAGAAAGCTCCTGGTCCAGTGCTTGGGATTTCACGGGGTCGGTGATCACAGTCATCTTGACCCGGCATGAAAAGGGGGGCCGCCATCAGAACTGTAGCCTGTAACTGTGGGTAAAAGTGGCAACCACCCACAGATGCACAGTATGAGCAGCCCAGAAACTGAACAGTTGGCTCCAGCTCCTCCAGGGCCGCTGACCCGAACAACTCCCCTGGCAAGACTGGGACACCCCTGAGGGTCCGACAGCATGCTTCAGTCAGAGGAGACTGCGCCAGCTAGACCTGTCGACGAGCTTGGACGAAAAAAGACATGACACAGCCAAGCTCTCTGGTCATCAGCGCAAAGGCCTGCACGCGTGCCTGCGTTGTATGCCTTACAGAAGAGGTAATCTGTAACCCGTAACTGTAACACGTGTTCTTAGCTGTTAGACGTTGGAGCCAACAAAAGAAGCTTATAGCTTGTCATCAGAATCAAACACACCTTTAATATACCACTAAATAAAGGGTTGAAATGCAGTGTTTAAAATCATCCTTTAAATAAAGTTTGTCTTAACTTTAAAAACACAAACACACAACACATAAACTGAGCACATGTGCTGAGCAGCGAATCTGCTAGCACTAAGATAGCCGAGTTCTCAACACAAACAAAACCAAACGTCATAAAACGAAAAATGTTTAGATTATTTCATTCTAAGCTAATCTTCTCTGCCCAAACACAACCTCTTACGTGAGCCATGCTGAGAAGACGTTGTCCGGGGCGACAAAGCTGAGGAAAGCATCCACAGTGAACAAAGGCTTAACTTGCAGCTAACCTTTGTCCTTCCTTCAGACCGGAAAAATCTGCTCCACTCGGCGTTGTAGAGACAGGGTCTCTGCTGGGAACTCTCTGGAATACAGTTTGCTTCTGTAGACCTCAGAAAGAAAAGTCAAGCCACGCTTGCACCTTAATTATCCCATTTATTAATGAATACCGGATACACAAACAGCAATTCATTCCTACTTAACTTAGTGCAAATGATCGCGTGATCGTATGACACTCTTCGATCCAGTTTAAAAAGTTAAGTCCGTTTGCCCGCAAAGAGACATTAGCGCGCTGTGTCCCTCCTTCCAGTTCCGATGGGGACCTGTGTGGAAGAGGTCTGCCTGTTGGAATGCAGGGTTTTTATTCAACAGTGACAGCACAGGAAGTCCGTTGTTACCCCTCTTGTTCTTGTTCCTGGCTGTGCTGGAAGTAGGTTAATGCGATTTATTTTGAGTTCCAGAAAAGTTCTTACTGGCCTTTAATGTTGTAACCCATGGCTGGGGTCCAAACAGGAGGCAGACGCCTCTCCTAGCAGGAGTTCCAGCTGCAGCTGCCTCAGGGCTATACACATGACCTCCCTTATGGAGCCGTTACTGGGCTCACTTACTGCACTCTGGGAAGAAAATGAGCCAGTCTCAGAGGCTTGGGAGAAACACGCCTCCTCATCTCCTAAGTGAGAGGCTGACACAGCCAGGGACAAAACATCCTCCTCCGCAGACAAATACGGCATGGGTGGGGAAGAAAGCCCAGCCGCTGGAAGTGAGACATCAGATTGAAGTGTCTGCAACAAGGACTTCATCTCCGCCAACTCCGTTGACAACTGCTCGACCATCGTGGCCAGACCCTGGTCAGACTTGGCCCGCCTCCTCCAAGAGGGGGGCACAGAGACCATGGTATCACCACAGCGCTTCGAATGCCTGAGAGGGGCCACCTGCCCAGAGAGAAGGAGGTCAGGATCATCCTGAGGGCACAACTGGGTCAACCAACCCACCCTCACCACATGTGAAATGAAACTACAGTTCATGCATGGATTCTCCGACAGTACCTCCACCAAGCGATCATGCCCAAGGCAGGTAGGGCACAGGTGTGATTATCATCTGCCTGAAGTGCAGCCCCACAATCCATGCAGCAGTGGGAGCCATCCATGTCCAAATCCAAAAACGAGGCTCAGCCCAATTCAAATGGGAAGATAAATAAGCTAAAATTGGGAAAGGGAACGCAAACAGCGCTGTCACCAATTAAAACAAAGCACAAACAATAAAAGCCAACACCGTCAGTCGCACTGTCGGTTACACTGGGAGAAACCAAACAAAAACAAAGAATGCTTAACTCCATAAGCTGGACCACACGATCGAGTTCACTGGGAGAGGGGGTGAATGCTGCTGCCGTCCCCAGGTAAAAAAAACAAAACTAAAGAAAGCTTAACGCCGTGAGCCGAAACATAGCTCACGGTCAAGCACACTGGGAGAGTGGGCGAAAACAGCTGTCGTCACCAGATATATAGCCAAAAAATTACAGGAGTCAAGCTGCAATACAGTAACTAGAAGCCTTGAGCTAGGAAAGGGGGCACGAATGCTAGCGTCAGCATCAAACAGCAAACTTACCTGGAAAAGTCCACACCAAACACCAACCCATTGCAGCCCTAGGAGGGCGAAATACCACAGCTTCAGCCAACAAGCGACAGGGTGTCCAGGCAATGGGGAAGCAACAACTCAAGTGAACCACACGCGAGAACAAATAAGGAACAGAGCCTTGGATGAGGTCATTGCTTCACTATATCCCAGCTGACACTTTAATAAAAAAATAACACAAAACTAAAGATTAAAAGAGGAAGCCAGTTTATGAACTTAAACAGCGGCCTCCCATAGGACACCAAGAATCATGAGTGTAACTCAGATTTTCACTGTATTTACATACCAACAATAGAGTGTTTACATACTGTAGGTCATATTTTGACTGTGTTTATACAAAACTCACCAACAGGTAAACCAAAGGCCCAACTGAGTGCAGACAGCACAGAGCTACCAGTGGGAGGCAGCGTGACCCTGACCTGCTCAGTGAACTCATCGTCTTCATTTGGTTGGAAATATTTCTGGTACAGAGGTGAAAAATCCTCTGAACCTCTGACCAAACAAGATGCTGTTTTCCTTTCAAATGGACAAATTAATGTCTCATACAAGGGAGTGTTTTGGTGTAGAGGAGGAAGAGGGGAACCAGTTTACTACACACACTTCAGTGATCACATCAGCATCAGTAAGAGTGGTAAGTTCAAAACTTCCTCTTTCACTTGTAATTATTACTAGTATTATTTGATAAAGCTTATAGTTAGAGTGGCTTAGGTTATCCTGAGCTATCTCTGTAGTTATGCTGCTATAGGCTTAGGCTGCTGGAGGACATAATGACCACTTTCACCCTCTTCGCTACTTTCTCACACTACTCTTCAATTTTGTATTATTTGCTGTTATTTCAGCTTTTAACATTGTTCTCTCTCTTTACTCTTCCTAGAAGCTACACCTGGCCTGACTCTGTGTCTACCTGTAACACCTTTCTGGAGAGGGGAATCCTCCAAGCTTCTGCTGGCAACAACTTAATGCTCACCCTCTACCGATGATCCACATGGCCCTGTCTTTTAGTGTTTAACCCTTTCTCTCTCCTAGACATAGCTACTGACTGAGCTTTTACTGTAACTAACTCTATGTGCTCTCTTCAGACTCTAAACTTGAAAACTGGCTCAGAGTTTATCTGTTCTTTCTTTCTAGGTGAAATGACTAAAGGAGCTACATCCATTAACATTTACCTTTTCCTTCCCATAGAAAGTACTCCTAGATCAGTGCGTCTTTGTTCTCTTTGTGTCTCTGCTCTGTTCTCTCTAACCCCCAGTCGGTCGTGGCAGATGGCCGCTCACACTGAGCCTGGTTCTGCTGGAGGTTTCTTCCTGTTAAAAGGGAGTTTTTCCTCTCCACTGTCGCTACATGCATGCTCAGTATGAGGGATTGCTGCAAAGTCAACGCCAGTGACTGTCCACTGTCTCTACATGCTCATCCGGGAGGAGTGAATGCTGCAAGTCACTGACTGGATGCAATCTGCTGGGTTTCCTTAGATAGAAAAACTTTTTATCCAATTTGAATAAATAACAGAATCTGGCTGCACTGTTCAATGATTAAGATTAATTGGAATGTATGTACCTGACTTTTGTGAAGTGCCTTGAGACGACGTGTGTTGTGAATTGGCGCTATATAAATAAACTGAATTGAATTGAATTGAATAGTACACAGGAACAAACGGCAGATTTAAGTCAGCAACCAAACCAACTTTAAATAAAGACAGGCCTTAAGAGACAGTAATTGAGTTTTTATTTAAAAACTAATTTGATGCAAACTTCATCAAAAATAATGTCTCATCACTGCCTTCACACAAATACATTTAGTACTGGTTTAAAAAAAATCAATTAAGTGCTTTAGTTGTGGCTGTAAATTTTCATTATTATTATTATTATTTTGCTCTAATCTTTAAAATCTGCTTCAAATGACACTGATGGAAACCCACTTACTGACCTATAAGCCAAAATTAATCTCAGAGTAAACAGGAATGGGATTTTTTCAACACAATTAGAAACCAATTAGTTGTTTGAGAAGCACAAAGCAGAAACTGAGAAAGGCCAAAGTTTGAATTTTTTACATGTATTTTAAAAAAGGGTGAAGGCTGAATCATTGGCATATAAAAGCCGAATTGCTATTGTAAGATTTGAAGATGAAGAGGGGAGTAATAAAAGTTAATCCACTTACGTTAACAAAAGCAATCAAGTATGCTAAGATATTGAGAAAGGAAAATCTTATGATTGGATGCAATACGGACATTCAGGTAGAAAAAGCAAACAAAATTAGGTGGGTGTGCAAAGTTAAAGTTAAAACAGTTGTAAGAGGGGGTGAGAAAATAAATAATGGGAGTAAATTGTTCCAGCATATTGTTGCTTTTTGGGGATGTGAAGTGATGAAGCAGCAAATAGTTGAGCAGAAAACGAAGGTTATGCAGAAAGTAACATTGCAGAAGCATGTAGATCTTTGTAGGCTGAAAAAGGGAAACAGAATAAAAAATCTATGATAGGGGAGAAACAAGTGATCAATAAGGTTATGGAAATGGTTGAAGGGAAAATAGAGGAAGAGAATAAGAAGATGGTGACTTTTATTGTAGGAGTAATAAATGCAACATCAGATGTGAAATCTAAGACGGAAAAGATTCAGATTATTGTGAAGGCAGCATTATCAGAGTGGTTCCATAGAGGAAGAGGAGCAATGGATCCTATGTTATATTTAGAAGATATTAGGAAAGCCCAGATTAATAAGAAAACTGTTGTTGCAGTGTTTTTCGATGTATAAAAAGCATATGAAATGCTATGGAGAGAAGGATTAATGATTATCAGGTAGGAATAGGAGGAAATATGTATAATTGGTTATGGGATCTTTTATGTGATAGAACTTTTCAAAATAAAATAGGATTGCACGTATCGCAGCCACATAAAATAGAAAATGGAACCCCTCAAAGAAGTGTGGTAAGTCCAACATTATTCTCAATTATAATTAATGATATTTTTAAATATTTATCTTTTAGTCATGGCAAATCACTTTTTGCTGATGATATAGCATTAGGGAAAAGAGGAAAACATGTAGATCATCTTATTTTAAAACTTCAGGAAGGGATACATAAAGTGGGTAGGTGGGGAATAGAATGGGGTTTCAAATTTTCAATTGAAAAGACAAAAGTCATGTTTTTCACAAATAAAAAAATCATGGAATATGGGAAAGGTTATATGGGAAAGGTTTAGAAAGGGTTGATTACTTTCAGTTTTTGGGAATAATCTTTGACAGGAAACTAACTTGGAAAAATCATATAGAACATACTGTAGAGAAGTGGAAATAGGTGCTTCACATTATGAGATGTTTAGCAGGATTGACCTGGGGTGCTAACTTTGAGTCGCTTAAAAAGGTTTATGTGTGATTAATTTGGTCCAGAATAGATTACGGGAGTGTGGTATATGGTTCAGCGGCTAAAACTAGATTAAAAAATTAGATAAAATCCAAGCTAGAGCATTGAGAATTTGTTTAGGGGCAGTAAAATCAACACCAATATGTGCTTTAGAATCAGGAGAAATGCCAGTATGTATCAGAAGATAATAGTTAATTATTGGATACGTTTGAAAGGGCATAATGAAAATCATGCAGTTAAGAAAGTGTTAGAAAATTGTTGGGAAAGAGGAAAGGAGCTAAAAAATTGTTTTGGATGGGTTGGGGATTATAAAGCAAGAACATTTAAAGTACATAAAGAATTCAGTCCAACATTATTGTGGCCTTTAAGGCCTATATTGACATGGAAATACATTAGTGTAGACAGATTGTAATCAGATATTAAGAAAAATATACTACAGATATGTGTGAAGATTTTTATAATCGAGTAGAGAAAAGGGCTAATGATAATTTACAAATGTATACAGATGGTTCTAAAGATCCAAAAACTGAAGCAACTAGTGTGGCAGTTCTGATTCCTGAATTAAAGGTTAAGATTTCAAAAAGAACATCTAATGTTTTGAGTTTATATGCAGTAGAATTATGTGCTATACTATTGGCTTTAGAATGGGTAGAGGATACCACTACAAGTAAAATATCAGTTTGTAGTGATTCTTTATCAGCATTATTAAGCATATAAAAGGGAAGTACAAGAAATCATTAAAAACATACTGTATGAGATTTTTTTGTTTATCATAGATAATGTGAACAAACCAAAAATATAGTAAAAATATGGACTCCTGCTCATATAGGTATTTTGGGTAACGAAAGAGGGGAAAGATTTCTATGGAGACGGTTAAAAAAGTAGATATTGACATGCCAATAAAGTTGTCTAAATCTGAAGGTAAAAGTATAGTTTGGAAAGAAAATAAGAAGTTATGGAAAATGAGGATTCAAGTTATGGAAAATAGGATTCAAAATACAGTTGATGTTACAAGAATCAGAGGATTAAATAGGAAGGAGGATGTAATTATAAACAGAATAAGAACTGGTGATAGTTTTTTGAATGGCACTCTTTTTAAGATGGGGAAACATCTTACTGGTTTATTTAATTGGTGTAATTCTATAGAAAGGATGGAACATGTTTTTATTAATTGCAAGAAATATGTGAGTCAAAGAAGATTATTGAGTATGGAAATAGGTTGTTACAGAGAGCTGAAATTTGAAAATGGGGTTGCTCAGTTGAATAGTGATGGAGGGAAATGAAAAATATTTAGTTTTTTGAAAAATAATGGTCTAATTAAAAGAATTTGAGGAAAGAAATAATGAGGAGAAAAATCCAAAACCTGGCAGTAGTGCAACAATGATGGATGCAAGCTAAACTAAAGAAGAAGAAGAAGAACAAACAGCGCCAGATTATTAAAAGCCTTGTGTGAGTTAATGTCCAGCGTATTTCCATGCCTGCCTGATTCAGATCTCTTTAATGCCCCCTGGATTTCTCTGTTCTGCTTTGCCCACGTCAGATATTCTCTTGGCTTCTGATTTCTGGACATCGACCTTGCTTCTGCCTCCCGACTGCCTAATCCCAGGACTCGTCTGCCTGAGTCTGCCTCCCCGTTCATGATCTTGCTTCTGTGCCCAAACCAACGATTAAAGCCTCTCTCTCGGATCCTGTCGCTTGACTCTGCTTCCCCGGCTCTGACCCAGCTTCTGTTCCTTGACTACCGCACTCTGCTCCCTCACTGGGCGTACAAACCCGAAAGTTTGTGTGACATTGTCCTGCTGCACAACGTCACACTGAGGAGCCGAAATTCAGTTCCTTGTCTCTGAATGGATTCTGAAAAGGTTAGGGACTTTTATTCTGAGATTGTCACTATTCTCAGTACTCTGCTGAGCCACTAACCTGTCTGCCTTCAGAGGGTCCTGAGCCTGCTGCTGTTGGTTTCCTGCCAATCATCTTCTGGAGCTTTCAAAAAATGTTTTGAATCTTACTTGTTGTGTCCTCTGAATTATTCGTTACACTCAATGCACTTTACAAAGTCATTTTAATCGAATCATACAGATACCAAGTCAAGTACAAACATTCTAGGTGTTCCTAGCTATCAAACAATGCATTCAGTTTGTTGTTCAATCCTTACTAAGAAAACCCAGCAGATTGCATCGAGTCACTGACTTGCAGCATTCACTCCTCCTGGATGAGGATGTGGCGACAGTAGAAACGGAAACTCCCCTTTTAACAGGAAGAAACCTCCAGCAGAACCGGGCTCAGTGTGAGCGGCCATCTGCCACGACTGACAGGGGGTTTGAGAGAAGACTTGCCCTTTGTATTTCAGTTAAAATCCATTCATCAAAACTATTGATTGCATTATTTAAAAGATGGCTGTGGATGTGTTGTAGATTTTTATTTCTATTCAGCTTGAAGTCACTTTTTTTTTCAAAAAACAGAATGAGGTAATAATATCAGCATAAATACCTAATTCATTTTTCATGTCTCTTGTTTCCAGTATCTCTGGTGTCCATCCGTCTTGCCAGCTCTTCGTTCCCTATTATGTTGGTCGTTGGACCAGTTAGTGCAATCCTTATTATTTTTCTGGGGCTCTTGCTTTGGCATTACAGAGAGATCAAAGGTGAGACCTTTTTCTACCTATTCTAGATCAGACTGATTATCTAAAATCTTTCAAATTAATGCATTTTGATGTGAATAATTTGAAGATTAATATAACACTAACAAATATTTTCACAGACTTTTGGCACAAGAGGTTAGTACATGACATCTTGTTTTTTTTAATTGTTTCTTTGTATCTTTAGCAGAAATTATTGGCAGCTTGTTTAATAAAGTGGCTATATTTATTCTGGTTTAGATCAAACCCCTCACAGAGTTCCAGTCAGAGCTTCACCGGTAACCATGATGTCAACCTGAATGAAATCTATGAATACAGCGGTCCTCCTCATGGTTAGAACTTAAACAGAATCATTTCATAATTCATGTATTTTTATTTTTTTTACTAAAACAGCAGAAAAACAAGAAAAAAGACTAACTTTATTTTTTTAACACACTGTTTTGTTTTCTTACTTATTTACAGTCATATAAAAAAATAAACCTGCGATCCATTGAGGCTCGTTTGTTAGATTAAAAGTGTCTAGATTAATGCAGCGTAGGACCCCGGAATGCAGACTAGCAGGCAGCATGACGATGAAAAAGATTTATTGAATGAAAAACAAAAACTCACTCACAGGAGGAGGCCGGAACCAAAACAATAAACAGGCAGGGGAGACAAACATGGCATGATCCAAAAAACAAGTTGACAAGATCTGAAATGTTTCCGCGAAGAGTAACAGAACAGGTGTGTATTTATGTTGCGTGAAGCAGGGAGACAGATTAGCTTAGTGCAGGTGAACCGAATAAAGTTAATTGACAGACAGAACACAACGTGACAGGAGCAAAACAGAAATTCAAGGACACAAACTAATAGAAATATAACTAGAAAAACATGAAACTAAAGCATAACCAGGAAAATAATAAATAGAAGAACGATTCAAAACCTAAACTGTGAGAAACATATAAGGAAAAACCCAAACCCTAAAACCGAACAACTCCAGATCATAACAAAAAGTAGGTTTTGAAAATAACAACCTGTATTGAACATACTCCTCATTAAGCTCATATTTCTGTATTTAAAGGGTATTTTAATTGGCCTGATGTAATATTCTAATCTTAAATCTCTTGTTTTCATTAGCTGCAAGAGAAAAATCATCCTAATTAACAGAAATAAAGGCTTGAAAATATTAGTCTGTGTATAATTCACTTTAAAACGTGTTTGATTTAGTGAATCAAGTTAATGCAGTGAATTAACTTTTCAATAATATTCTGCTTAATTGAATCTGACTGTATATCAATAAATCAAATAATTACTTTTTATGGTATATAACTTTCTATTAGTCACTCAGACCTCTGAGGCCAATACGAATGGTAGAGTGTTTATGTTAAAGTATTTAAGAATGCAACTAATAAGCAAATGATATACAATCATCCTGAACTATTTGTTTCTAGACGAATCCACGGACGCCACATACTCTGTGATTGAAATGAAAAACTTTGGGAAAGAAAGTAAGATGTAAACATATTAAATTTCTAGCATCATATCAATTGAGAATGTTTTTTAACATTGATATTTGATTCATCTCAAAGGGGAGACTGTTTGCCCTGATGTGAAAACAGAAGCTACAGGTACAGTCTGTTCTAGCAGTCCTTGTATTGAAATGTATCACATTACACATTACACTCCCCACCATTACACAGAATTGCCTTACATATCAACTTAGAGTTCAGATAATCATCTGCCTTACTTAGCATCCACATACTATCACCAGAAACTATCTGCCAGCAGAAACTGGCAGATTCGACACGCAGCTGAGGTTGAAATACATGATCATTTTTAAAATGACAAAACAGGGATTTTTTTTCTCACTTATATCATCTCTCCTCTCACAGGAAAATGGAGTCCTGCAGCAGATGCAGCAGTTTATTTTTAACATTGGAGCAGAAACATCTTGGCTAACCATGGTGCCATGTACAGTTAAATTAAAAAGGCCCGCTGGCCATCACCCTAATCTTTATCTCCCTGCGAAATTGTATTATGCTAAATCTGTAACGTGCATATTTTATTTTGTTAGAAACTGTCCCTGCAATCGACCCTTTCAGCTTTACATTATAAACATTGTCAATTATCTAATTTAAGACATTTTAGGTCACAATAAGAACAGATAGGATGACAACTAAAATCTCATTCTTGATTTTCTTATTTTAATTGGGCTTTATGCAATTTAATTTTAATCAGAGTCTGACTTTACAAAACGAAATTGTATTAAAGTACATTGGATCTCAGTGATGTGTTTAACAGAGCTGATCATAACATACTGATTGCCACATTGAAAAAATAATCTGTACTAAACTGGTTCTGATGTTTGACTGATAGAGGCTGTTGTGTTTAATTTGGTAGTTATAAATCCAGCCTTTCCTTCACCCTAATGTGCAACAGATAGAAATACTTGTTTTTGTTTACAAAAATGCAAGGTTAGAAATCACCCCTTAACTAGAGTCTATGAGGGTAAATATCACAGGTCATGCAAGAAACTAGGTATAATCATAGACGCAGGTCTATTGCTAAATCAGCCTGTTACCACAAAACATTACATAACATAAAAATCATTGAATAGAGGAATTTCTGTCCAAATTAGACCTAGAAAAAAATTGTACATAATTTAGTTTGAGGGGTTCCCTGTATGTCAAAAGATAGAATTCAAAATTGTATTGATAGTGTAAAAGTCACTAAATGGTTTTGGGCCTCAATACATTTTAGAGTTGCTGGTCATGCATGTACAAGTTAGATACCTCAGATCATCAGAGATCTGCTCACTCAGTGTTCCCAGGACCAGAGCTAAACAACTGGGCTGGTACCAACTAACCAACAAACATAAGACAACTGTTGGTTCCTTTTAAATCAGGTCTGAAAATTTCAGTTTACTTCTGCTTTCGGCTCAGAGATTATATATCTATTTTATGTTGTAACTTTATATTTGCTTTAAATTTCCTTTTTGATTTTCTTTCATGTGATGCTAAAAAAATCTATGATTATTGCTTTAATGGTTGTATTTCTAATGCAATTCTCTTTATCTCTGTTCCTTTATTTTCCAGTAAAAAACTTTGAATTGCCTTGTGCATGAACTGTGCTATACAAACAAATTTCGCTTGATAATTTTTTTCTTGAACTGGATTTTATAAGTAATTGCATATGAATTGGACCTGCCTGTCTTGTACAATGAATTAAAATACATAGCAGTATATTAATGTTTAAACTTAAGGTCCAGTAGCCAATCTTTACCTCTGTTCAATATATTCTCACATGAACCTATTGTCCTCAAAGCTCCCTTGTGTGTTTATATAAAATACAAAAAATTTACAACAGATGACAAATCATAATCACATTTCTGAAGTCACATATTTTCGACAAAGAAAAACTTGAAATGACAAAATTATTTCAATTTCTAGAGTGAGTGAAAAAAACAGGTAATTTATGATGAAAAACTGGGAAAGAGTGAAAGGCATTGTGAGAACGTGAACAATCTCACTGACTATTAAAAGGAGGCTTTCAAGCATACCTGGTGTAAACATATATATTTGCATAAATGCATTATTTTGGTCTGATTATGTTAGCTAGAACAATGGCTGTCATAATTACTTTCTGTAATCATTGAAGAACAAACAAGAAAAAAGGAACGGATCGAAAAAAGGGCTTAATGCAAGTTTATATTGTTGTATCTAGGCACTAAAATAAACATTTAATGAAAGCTTTTAAAGACTATAAACAAATAGAAAGTCTTTAGACCAACAGTAGGTTTGTAGAGTTGAGTTTCGTTAGGGACTATCATACTAATTATCCAAATATGCTTTCATTAGAACCCTCATCTGATCCAAAGGATCACACCGGGAAGTCTCTAGAATTAATCAAGGAGTAACTCTCAGTTTAGTCGATTCCACTTTATGGACTTTCAGATATTTAAGATACTTTGAACATGGTAAGGATCAATAGTGGCTCCAAACAGCTCTTGTTACGTATGTTGTTACACTACGCTCAGATCAACACATAAAAGCTTGGAGTGGATGGGCTACATCAGCAGAAGACTTGGCTCCTCTAAGCAACATTGCCTGATCTGATTAGCCTTATTTCAGCTGCAACCTAAATTTCCCCACTGTGGGACCATAAAGGCTATTTCTATTATATTCTTAACATTCAGAAGGTCTGATTAGACCTTGGCATAAACAGCATGAATGCCTTGATTCGGTCTGTCTTTCTGATCAACTTGGGCTTTTGCTGCTGTTGATTTTTCTGGAAATGAATATGAGGAAAGACACTCCGTTCCATCACCCTCAGGATCTCATGTCTTTTTCTGTGCTGCTCTTATTGGAATCCCATCTGGAATACAAGACCTTCCTGTCCACTGCCGTCACCATCTACAACGGCTCTTTGAAGAAACCTGCAAAATATGAGCTACAATATTTAATTTCCCAATGAGATTAATAAAGCATTTTTTGAATTATCAATAGAAACACTGTGATAATGTCACTGTAACTGTTTCAGGTAAGACTCTAATCATAAACAAAGTTAAGTCAAGTTTTAAGAACCAGTAACACTTTTTTATTTTAGGAATTAAAAATGGTGTCTAAGGATTGAATTAATATTAAAGCATTTCAATGGATGAAAACGTTGGCATGTTTACCTTGCTGCAAAAGTATTTTCCATTGAAGATATATGACGACTGAAACTGTAGAAGAACAACATTATGATGGTTGAGAACTTTTGTTTTGCAACTTAAATACAAAAATACCTGCGTGAAAAAATGTATCTCTTTTGTTGTAATCATTATGGTTATATATTTTAAGATTTAATTTAATAATAATTCGGTCTGTTAAATGTTGTCCAGTGAATACCAGACCAATAAGGCAGTTGTATTAGGACAATAATGAAAGGGGTGAGCCAAGCAATGACATTACTGAAAAGCAAAACTCTGACCACTCATGGAATAAATTCGCAGTTTCTTAAAATACAAGAATTTATTAACAAAACAAAGTCAACTCAAAGTCAAATACTCGTACTCGTACTCGTACTCGTACTCGTCGTCTTCCGCTTATCCGGAACCGGGTCGCGGGGGCAGCAGACTCAGCAGAGACACCCAGACGTCCCTCTCCCCAGACACCTGCTCCAGCTCCTCCGAGGGGAGCCCAAGGCGTTCCCAGGCCAGCCGAGAGACATAGTCCCTCCAGCGTGTCCTGGGCCGTCCCCTGGGCCTCCTCCCGGTGGGACGTGCCTGGAACACCTCCCGAGGAAGGCCGCCAGGAGGCATCCGGTATAGATGCCCGAGCCACCTCAACTGGCTCCTCTCGATGTGGAGTGGCGGCTCTACTCCGAGCCCCTCCCGAATGGCCGAGCTCCTCACCCTATCTCTAAGGGAGTGCCCGGCCACCCTACGCATTTCAGCCGCTTGTATCCAGGATCTCGTTCTTTCGGTCATGAGCCAAAGTTCATGGCCATAGGTGAGGGTAGGAATGTAGACTGACCGGTAAATTGAGAGCTTCACTTTTCGGCTCAGCTCTCTCTTCACCACAACGGACCGGCACAACGCCCCCATTACTGCGGCAGCTGCACCGATCCGTCTGTCGATCTCCCGCTCCATTCTTCCCTCACTTGTGAACAAGACCCCGAGATACTTGAACTCCTCCACTTGAGGAAGGAACTCCCCTCCAACCTGAAGAGGACAAGCCACCCTTTTCCGGTTGAGTACCATAGCCTCTGACTTGGAGGAGCTGATTTTCATCCCAGCCGCTTCACACTCGGCTGCGAACCGCCCCAGCGCATGCTGTAGGTCTTGGCTAGAGGGGGGCAGCAGGACCACGTCATCTGCAAAAAGAAGAGACGAATCCACTGGTCCCCAAACCAGACCCCCTCCGGCCCTTGGCTGCGTCTAGAAATCCTGTCCATAAAAGTTATGAACAGGACCGGTGACAAAGGGCAGCCCTGCCGGAGTCCAACATACATCGGGAACAGGTCCGACTTAGTGCCGACAATGCGGACCAAACTCCTGCTCCGCTCGTACAGGGACCGGATGGCCCCTAATAAAGGGCCCCCGATTCCATACTCCTGGAGCACCCCCCACAAGGCATCACGAGGGACACAGTCAAATGCTTTCTCCAGGTCCACAAAACACATGTGAACCGGTTGGGCAAACTCCAGTGAGCCCTCGAGTACCCTGTAGAGGGTATAGAGCTGGTCCAGTGTTCCAAGGCCGGGACAAAAACCACACTGCTCCTCCTGAAGCCGAGGTTCGACTATCGGCCGGACTCTCCTCTCCAATACCCTGGCGTAGGCCTTACCAGGAAGGCTGAGGAGTGTGATCCCCCTGAAGTTGGAACACACCCTCCGGTCCCCCTTCTTATGAAGGGGGACCACCACCCCAGTCTGCCAGTCCAGAGGCACTGTCCCCGACCGCCATGCAATGTTGAAGAGGCGTGTCAACCATGACAGCCCCACAACATCCAGAGATTTGAGGTACTCAGGGCGGACCTCATCCACCTCCGAAGCCTTGCCACCGCGGAGCTTTTTAACCACCTCGGTGACTTCAGCCTGGGTGATGAAAGAGTCCAACCCCGAGTCCCCAGCCTCTGTTTCCACAAGGGAATGCGTGATGGCAGGATTGAGGAGATCCTCGAAGTACTCCTTTCACCGCCCGATAATGTCCCCAGTCGAGGTCACCAGCCTCCCACCCCCACTATAAACAGTGTTGGCGAAGCACTGCTTCCCCCTCCTGAGGCGCCGGACGGTTTGCCAGAATCGCTTCTAGGCCGACCGGTAGTCCTGCTCCATGGCCTCACCGAACTCCTCCGAGGCCCGAGTTTTTGCCTCTGCCACAGCCCGGGCCACAGCACGCTTGGCCTCACGGTACCTGTCAGCCGCCTCAGGAGTCCCACAAGCCAACCACAGCCAATAGGACTCCTTCTTCAGCTTGACAGCATCCCTTACTGTCGGTGTCAACCACCGGGTTCTGGGATTGCTGCCGCGACAGGCACCGCAGACCTTACGGCCGCAGCTACGGGCAGCAGCATCGACAATAGATGCGGAGAACATGGTCCAGTCGGACTCTATGTCTCCAACATCCCCCGGAATCTGGTCAAAGCTCTCCCGGAGGTGGGAGTTGAATACATCCCTGGCCGAGGGCTCCGCCAGGATCAGTGGACTGCTCAGCCCCTCTCTTCACCCGAGTGTCCAAAACATGCGGCCGAAGGTCTGATGATACGACAACAAAGTCTATCATTAACCTCCTGTCTAGGGTGTCCTGGTGCCAAGTGCACTGATGGACACCCTTATGCTTGAACATGGTGTTCATTATGGACAATCTGTGACTAGCACAGAAGTCCAATAACAAAACACCACTCGGATTCAGATCGGGGAGGCCATTCCTCCCGTTCACGCCTCTCCGGGTGTCACTGTCGTTTCCCACATGGGCGTTGAAGTCCCCCAGCAGAATAATGGAGTCCCCGGGAGGGGCACTATCCAGAACCCCCGACAGGGACACCAAGAAGGCCGGGTACTCCGCACTACCGCTCGGCCCGTAGGCTGACAGTCAGAGACCTATCCCCGACCCGAAGGCGCAGGGATGCGACCCTCTCATCCACCGGGGTAAACCCCAACACGAGACGGCTGAGCTGGGGGGGCAACAAGCAAACCCACCCCAGCCCGCCGCCTCTCCCCGTGGGCCACTCCAGAGTAGAAGAGAGTCCAGCCCCTCTCAAGGAGATGGGTTCCAGAGCCCACGCTGTGCGTGGAGGCGAGCCCGACTATTTCTAGTCAATATCTCTCGACCTCCCGCACAAGCTCAGGCTCCTTCCCCCCCAGCGAGGCAACATTCCACGTCCCTAGAGCCAGCCTAAGCATCCGGGGATCGGGCCGCTGAGGTCTCCACCTTCGTCCGCCACCTTCGTCCGCCACCCAATCCTCTTTGCACCGGTCCCTCACGGTTCCCCCTGCAAGTGGTGGGCCCACTGGGGGATGGCCTCGCGTCTCCCGTTCGGGCTTGGCCCGGCCGGGTCCCGCGAGGAGCAACCCGGCCACCAGGCGCTCTCCGGCGAGTCCCGACCCCAGGCCTGGCTCCAGGGTGGGACCCCAGCTCCGCTGTACCGGGCGACGTCACGTGCCTCGATTTAATGGTCTTCATGAAGGATTCTTGAACCGCTCTTTGTCTGACCCATCACCTAGAGCCTGTTTGCCATGGGAGACCCTACCAGGGGCATTTAAGCCCCAGACAACATAGCCTCTAGGATCATTTGAACACTCAAACCCCTCCACCACGTTAAGGTGGCGGTTCAAGGACAAAGGACAAAACAAAGTCAACTCAAAGTCAAATATATTTTAATAAATAAGCTCTTTACCATACTAGAACAATCCAACTGAGCTACTGGGCAAAATACCAATGAACTATATACAATATGAACAAGTGAATCAAAGATGGTTAAAAACCATGATTAATGGAGTGATGCAACATTACCATTCAATGATATTTATGTTTGAGAACCCAGGATTATTTTGAGGAACATGGAAATGAGGTTAAGTTAGTCTTGAAACTAACTTAGGGTGTCCAGGGTGTACCCCGCCTCCGGCTCATAGACTGCTGGAGAAAGGCACCAGCATCCCCACGACCCACAATGGAAGAAGCGGTATAGAATATGACAAAATGACTGACTGACTAGCTGAGTAAAAAACAACTTACTGGATAATTTATTCGGAATAGTATTTAATTAGCTGTTTACAATTAGTAAAATAATATTTAAGGAAATATTTAGGAAAAATTAGAATAATATAAAAGGAAATATCATTTTGAACAGGAATCAACAACCTTTCTGGTTAAATGAATCTTAATGGGGTTTAATTAGCTTTCTCCTAAGTCATGTGTTCAGCCTTAGCCATTAACGGTTTCAGCTAACAAAGAAACCTAATAGCTTGCTAGCACTCCTTGAAAACCATATATGGACCTTTTAAATACCATTAATAAAATTATCAAAATGCATAAGCTTTGACGGCTGTGTTTAAAACCACCCTTTAAATAAAGGTGTCTTAACCGTAAAACACAACACAGAATGAATAACTATTAGCCTCAATGCTAAGAGGCTTGTTCACATGAGCTGAGCAGCTGGTCTGTTAACACTAGTTAGCTTTCTCAACACAAACAATAACCAAACTTGAAATAAACATTCATATTATTTCATCCTAAACTATTTTATCTCTGCGTAAACACAACCTTTTACGTGTACCGTGCTGAGGAAAAGTTGCCCTGTTGGCGACTAGTTGAGGGGTGAAGTTGTCCGGTCATCCACGTGCGGACCGAACAAAGGGACTAGGCTTGCAGCAACTCTCTGTAGTTTGGGGGGGGGGGCATTGTCTTCACTTCAAGACAATGCCTCTTGGGAGCTTCTGTAGCAGAGAGATCCAGACTTCCCTCTCCCAAGCCACTCGGACCAGCTCATCTGGGGGAATCCCAAGGCGTTCCCAGGCCAGCCGAGAAACATAGTCCCTCCAGCGTGTCCTGGGTCTTCCTCTGGGCCTCCCGGTGGGACGTGCCCGGAACACCTCACCAGGGAAGCATCCAGGAGCCATCTTAACCAGATCCCAGAGCCGACTCAACTGGCTCCTCTCGATGTGGAGAAGCAGCGGCTCTACTCTGGGTCCCTCCTGGATGACTGAGCTTCTCACCCTATCTCTAAGGGAGAGCCCAGACACCCTGCGGAGGACATTCATTTCGGCCACTTGTATCCGTGATCTCGTTCTTTCAGTCATGACCCAAGGCTCATGACCATAGATGAGGATAGGAACGTAGATCGACCGGTAAATCGAGAGCTTCACTTTGTGACTCAGTACTCTCTTCACCATGACAGACCGATATGCACCTGCATCACTGCTGACGCAAGACAAATCCGTCTATTGATCTCCCACTCAATTTTTCCCTCATTCGTTAACAAGACCCAAGATACTGTAATTGAACTCCTCCACTTGAGGCAGGACCTCCCCCCCGACACGGAGAAGGTACTCTACCCTTTTTCGGCTCAAGACCATGGCCTCGGACTTGGAGGCACTGATTCTCATCCCGGCCGCTTCACACTCGGCTGCAAACTGCTCCAGTGGGAGCTGTAGATCACAGGCTGATGAAGCCAATATGACCACATCATCCGCAAAAAGCAGAGACGCAATCCTACGGCCACCAAAACAGATCCCCTCAACACCTTGGCTGCGCCTAGAAATTCTGTCCATAAAAGTTATGAACAGAATCGATGACAAAAGGCCACCTTGGCTGAGTCCAACCCTCACCGGAAGTCCGACATACTGCTGGCAATGCGGACCAAGCTTTGACACTGGTCTTACAGGGACCTAACAGCCCATATCAAAGGGCCTGGTACCCTATACTCCCGGAGTACCCCCCACAAGATTCCCCGAGGGACACGGTCAAACTCCTTCTCCAAGTCCACAAAGCACATGTAGACTGGTTGGGTGAACTCCCATGAACTCTCCAGGACCCTGCTGAGGGTTTAGAGCTGTTCCAGTGTTCCACGGCCAGGATGTTAAATTTAAAGTCATCCAAGTTTTTATATCTTCCAGACATGCTTGTAGTCTATCTAACTGGTTGGGTTCATCAGGATTTATGGATAAGTAAAGCTGAGTATCATCAGCGTAACAGTGAAAATCTATCCTATGCTGCCTGATAATTTGACCTGTTGGAAGCATATATATAGTAAAGAAAATTGGCCCAAGTACTGAACCCTGTGGTACTCCACAATTAACCCTGGAGTTTAAAGATGATTTATCATTTACATGAACAAACTGGAATCTGTCAGACAAATAAGATTTAAACCAGCCTAGCGCTGTTCCCTTGATCCCTACAGCATAATACAGCCTTTTTTAGAAAATATTATGGTCGACTGTATCAGATGCAGCACTGAGATCGAAGAGGACAAGTAAAGACACAAGTCCATTATCTGAGGAAATAAGAATATCATTAGTGACTTTCAGCAGAGCTGTTTCAGTGCTATGATGAGCTCTGAAGCCTGACTGAAACTCTTCAAACAGGTCATTGCTGTGTAAATGCTCACACATTTGATTAGCAACTATTTTCTCAAGAATTTTAGATAAGAATGGAAATGGATATAGGTCTGTAAATTTTTTAAGTCATCTCGGTCAAGCGAAGGGTTTTTTTAAGAAAGGGTTTTAAATTACAGCTACCTTAAAAACCCTTTGGTACATTCCCCTTTACTAAAGATAGATTAATCATATCTAAAGGGCTGGTAATCAGAGGGAACACTTCCTTAAATAATTTTGGTTTGGGGTTGGGGCTAACATTAATTGAAGGTTTTGATGGTAATTTTTCTGAACTCAGGAAGCTCCCAGGATCAAAAGTACAAACACAAATAGGTTCTACTTTTGTCCCCAAAGTTTTTTTACTTGCTGAGGATGAAAATATCTCTTCGGGGTATGTCAAAGATTTATTTTTTTTAGAACAATTTTATTAAGAAGAATCCCATAGGGTCATGAATTGCTAGAGCTAAAAGGAATGGTGGCCAACAGAGCTATACGTGTAAGTTTAGCAACTGTAATAAAAAGAACCCCAATTATTCTTGTTCTCTTTTATTAAGATGAGAAATAACTGTTCTGGCTTGGGAAAAAGTCTTTTTTACAACTATAAACAGTATTTTTCCGATTAAATAGGAATCCTCTAGGTGTTTTTGAGCCCATTTTCTCTCCAAATTTTTTAAAAGATGTGTTTAAAGTACACAGCTCGTTTTTAAAACCAGGGACCCTGCCTCCTATAAATGATTCCCTTTTTTTTTCAAGGGGGCTGCATTGCTAATGCATCACGCAATGATGAAAAACACTATGAACAAAAGAAAATTTGTGAAGGGGCAGAAACTGAATTTTTTGCCCCCCACTGTGTTTTTCAGTATAATGAGGAGATTCTTTAAAGGTTTTTACAGCATCTTGATAATGATCTACTAATGAATTTTCTTTCAGTGTGGAGTACTCGGTTAAAAAAACCTCAAGGGTTTTAAGAAATGGTCAGAGAGGACAGGGTTATGAGAAAATACTGTTATGTCTTTACACTCAATGGCGTATGTCAGCACAAGGTCCAGAGAATTAAGACAAATGGGGGTAGGTTTGTTAATGTTTTGAGGAAAAGCCAAATGAGTCTAAGATACCTTAAAGGCTATATTCAATATCACTTTCAGTGTCAACATGAATGTTAAAATCCCTTACTATAAAACCTTATCTGTTTTTAACACTAAATCAGAAAAAGGTCTGAAAACTGATCTAAAAATTGAGAGTAAGGCCTTTTTGACGGTACAAAAACAAAAAACAGAAGTGGTTTTTTTTGCTTTGCAATTTGGATGAGGAAAACAAAATTTAAAATTTCAAAAGTTGTAAAAATTGATTGGTCTGGGACTAATAATAAATCGGACTGAAAGATGGTTGACTACCCCTCCTCCTCGCCCAGTTTTCAACGAATGTGAAAATTTAAATAATTAGTAGGAGTTGACTCATTTATATAACATAATCCTCTTGCTGCAGCCGGGTTTTTGGAGCAAAAAAATCAATCTGATTGTCACAAATCAGGTCCTAACTAGCAAAGTCTTGAAGAGAGAGATCTTATGTTCAGTAAGCCATTTAATTGTTTTATTTATTTTTTTTTTAAAAAGTTATGGAGGACTATATTAAATAGTCTCTGGTGACAGGTTAATTCGCCCCTCTTCATCTCCACTCGGAGCTGGGTTTTTTTTTTGGGGGGGAAAAAAAGATGGTTCACTACGCCCTTGTATCAATTTAGGGGTTTAAAAACCAAATTATTTTAAAAACAAATACCCACTTCCCTTCTGTCCTCGGGTTTTTTAACCAGTTCACGGTTCAACCATTTTTTCAAGCTAGATCTCCGTAACCCCTACCTTTTAGTTAGGATCCGCCAGGGGGATGAGTGGAAGAAGGGCTTCAAAACCCCGTTAGGTAATTTTTTGAATACCTGGTTATGCCTTTTTGGTTTATGTAACGCACCTGCAGTGTTTCAGTCATTCATCAATGACGTACTTAGGTTTTTTTGAACGTTTTTTTTTTTTGTCTACCTGGATGACATCCTGATCTACTCCAAAGACATTAAAGAACACCCCATCATGTCCGTCTTTCCTGCAAAGACTTTTGGAAAAAAAAATGTTTGTAAAGGCTGAGAAATGTGAATTTCAAAAAACTTTATCACATTTTTGGGTTACATCCTGGAGGGTGGACAGGTTTCCCCGGGGACCCTGTGAAAAATAAGGCAGTACTGGAGTGGCCTGTTCCAGACTCCCGCAAGAATTACAATGGTTCCCTTTGGGGGTTTGCAAACTTTATTGATGGTTCATCAAAAAATTTAAAGTTAATTGCCCGCACCACTCACCCCCCTTGAACTCCACAAGCATGTGTTTTCCTGGACCCCTGAAGTGGACAAGGCTTTTTCAGGCATTAAAAAAGAGAGGTTTTCTCAGACACCCACACTAGTTCATCCCGAGTCTTCCAGACATTTTATTTGGAGGTAGACGCTTCAGATACAGGTGTTGGTGCCGTACTATCTCAACAGTCTGCCACAAAGGAAAAAATCCACCCCTTGTGCCTTTTTTCTCGTCGTCTCACCAAACACAGAAGGGAATTACGACGTGGGGGACAGAGAACTGCTAGCAATAAAGCTAGCTCTTGAAGAGTGGAGACATTGGCTGGAGGGAGCTAAGCATCCCATTTTAGTATGGACCGATCACAGAAATCTGGCCCCCTTGCAAACTGCCAAAAAATGAACAATCACGTTGGTCACTGTTTTTCCTCGTTTTGATCTCTCCATTTTCTTACAGACCTGGCTCCAAGAACGTCAAGCCCGATGCTCTTTCCCGGCTTCATTCACCCGATTCCACCGAGAAAAAAGGCCGTACCCATTGTGCCGCCCATTTGGGCCCTTTGGAGCCTTAGTTTGGGAGGTAGAGGAACTATAAACAATGCTCCCCCGAAACGAAACCGACCCTGGTACCGGTCCTCCCAACAGGAAGTATGTTCCAACCTCTGTTAGGTTTAGGCTCATCCGCTGGTTTCATACAGCTAAATTCTCAGGTCACCCAAGGGGTTAGCAGAACCCCTATCACTCATTTCAAGACGATTTTGTGGCCATCTCACAAGGATGTTTCTGAGTATGTCCAGGCTTTTTCCGTATGTGCCAGACAAAAATCGAGCAACCAGCCCCCTAGGTTTTTCCCTTCACCCTCTCTGTACACCCAAATGCCCTTGGTCTCACATCGCTCTGGATTTTTTTACAGGTTTCCCATATCTAAGGGGAATACTGTCATTCTCACTATTGTTGACCGTTTTTTTTAAGTCCTGCCATCTAGTACCCTTAAAAAAACTCCCATCTGCCTTTCATACCGCCCAGCTGTTGATTCGAGGTTTTCGCCCTTCATGGCATCCCTCAGGACATTTTGCAGACCGTGGTCCTCAATTTATCTCTCGTGTTTGGAACGTTTTGTTTGGCTCTTGGGGCCAAGACCTCCCCCGACTTCTGGTTATCATCCCCAATCTAATGGACAGACAGAACGCATGAACCAACAGATGGAGTCCATTCTCAGATGCATGACCTCAACCAAAACCCCGTGACTGGTGCTTTTCTTCCTTGGGTTAATATGCTATTAATCCACAATCTCATCCGCAACTGGCCTTTCGCCCTTTGAGATTTCCCCTGGGTTATCAGCCTCCCTTTTTTCCCCCGATGAGAAGGACATTCGAGTAGCGTCCGTTCAGCACCACATGCGCCGTTGTAAACGGATCAGGGGAAATGCAAACCCGAGCTCTCCTTCGTACAGCAGACCAGAAAAAAAACATACGCAGACCGCAGACGCCGCCCTGCTCCGACATACCATTCTGGCCAAAAGGGTTTGGTTGTACTCCCGAGAAAATTCCTTTTTAAGGCCATGTCCAAAAAACTTCTCCCCGTTTCATTGGCCCCTACACTATTGACTCAGTCATCACCCCCTTTCTCTTCGTCTGCGTCTGCCCTCCAGCTTACGTATTCATCCTGGTTTTTCATGTCTCACAAGTCAAAATTTTTTTTCCTGCCTGGATTACTCACTTAAAGAAGCTATCCAGCTCCATGATCAAAGACTCTAGCCTTTCGTTACTTTATTGGACCACACCGGGTTGCAGCCTCCTGAATTCTTCGCTCCTTGGATCAACCTTCAAGAACCCTGTCCACCCTCCTCCTTCCACTGCACCACTTCCGAAACCCGGACCATCTTATCATCCTGGCACACCATTATCCACCATTTTCTGTCTCAAGGGTAAACAACTATTTGGTCTCTCTGCACCACCCTCTGGCGGATCATTCCACCAACCCAGTAAGGATGAATTATTATTCTTTAAGTATTGACCCTAAAGTATTCCCTACTCACCATCCTGTTTATTTTACAGTTGGTTTCCCGGTTCCAGTTCCCCAGCACATTTCACTACTCTGTAAATAAACACTTTACCGTAAAACTCTGTCTCCTGGATTGCTTTCTGCATATGGGTCAAATCTGTTAAAAACGATATGACAGAGTGGACCAGAGAAAATTACGGAGTCCGACATTGTTTTGGTAAACTTACACACCAAAGCAAGACTAACTTTGGTGACCTCCGATTGACGTAACCGGGTGTCATTACCGCCAGCGTGAATAACAATCTTACTGTATTTACGCTTATCCTTAGCCAGCAGTTTCAGGTATGATTTGATGTTGCCCGTTATGGCCCCTGGCAGATAAGAAAAATATTCAAAAAGACAAGTGAGCAAAATGTTCAATTTTGAAAGATTTTACAAGTGTTTTTAATTTTTATTAGCTTTTTTTGTTGCTGGAATTATAAATCACTGAACAATACCTTTATTACATGCTTTGTTTTGAAAAGAATAATGTAACAATTAGACAAAACTGTCTCTTGCATTGCCTTCATTCTCTTCTATTTACATTTAGTTTTTTTAATATTTTTGGTTTATAGTGCCTTTTTCATATCATATTGTCATCTAGTCTTTGAGCAAATATATCTATTCAAGACTGCCATGTTGGCTGACTAAAATTCATCATACCTATAAACACACAATGTCAAATCTGACGGGATAGAAATAGAGCAAATTGTTAATAACAGCCCTTTACTTTAAATGCAATATGTTTTTCTCAATTTGTGAGTCACCTTAGTTTTTTTCTTGCACCTGTGTAGGAAGTACCAAAATATTTTGTGGTAGAACTTAATTTTTAAGTGTGGGTTTTTCAGATAAAGACAGGAAAGTGAGCATGATCTCATAGAACAGAAAAAAACTTTTTGCTGAAATTTCCGATGTCATGCTGATCTGAAACGGCAAAGATTTTTTGATAAGAAGAGGATGTGTCTGTTGAGCATAAACATACTGTTCAAGAGTTAGTGCTGAGTGTTAGGATGGGTCACACTTTGCTCTTTTATGTGAACCTTTTTTAATGTTGATAATGTCAAAAGTTTCAGATTTTATTTTGGTGCTGTACACACTCATCTGCTGTGGACGTGCTCAAGGTATCCTTATTTTTATTTATCTTTATGAACTCACTCAGAATAGGGCACATCTGTGTTTCATTTTTACTGTATGTATGAACATTTATTGTAAATTGCATGATAAATATGCCAAATGTGTTGTTTTTTCTTTTAGATGCTGTGCTGGCTATTGACCCCTACTGGTCGAGTTTTTATCCTGGAGAGACTGTTACCTTCATATGTGACATGAACAACGTGACAGACAATGAATGGGAATACGAGACAAAAAAAAAAAGGACAACAATTTCTTCCCTCCTACTCGACCAAACGATACACATTACAACCTCTACAGAGAGATCAGAGGGGTGAATACCAGTGCTGTGTTCACAGGAAGACCTCAGGCGATACAACGTGTAGTAATACTGTCTCTTTAACTGTTTCAGGTAAGCCTAAATGGAATTTTCAACTTAAGTGGAATATCATAAGGAACTCTTATAAAGCCAATTAATGTTCACGTTAAGGTAAATCCTTGTGCTGAAAAACACTTGAGCTTTTTTCCACAATTATTGTAACTTGCTGCAAATTACCACCTGTTGCAGACCCATCCACCCTCGCAAAACAGAAACAGTGTTTACAAAATTAGATAAATCTGAGATACAATTTAACCTACTGCTTTAAGAATTAAATTATGTTTTAATATGAAAGCTTATCATAGCACACCTTAAACTGATTTTTTTATAAACTTGGGTCATTGAATTAAGAAGCTATGTTAACTAAGACTTCCTTCATTTCTATATGGGAAGCTCAGTTAATGAGTAAATTTTTTATAAATTACAATGAGAGCTTTGGGTATGTGTACTTAACCTGACTTAAGGATTACTCTAACATTAGATGCTAAATATCTTCACTTTATAATTGACTTCATTTTTAGAACCATCAGCTCAACTCAGAGCCACACTAACAGCAGGTTCAACAACGATACCACTAGGGGGCAGTGTGACACTGAGCAGCTCTGTGAACAGCTCTGCTGGATGGAAATACCTGTGGTACAGACAGACCTCAGATACACCAGAAGTTCAAATCAAAATCACTAATGAAGAAAACACAGATATCACTGTAACAGAAGGAGGAATATACAGGTGTATAGGAGTGAGAGGGGAACAAGACTTCTACAGTCATACAAGTGACGAGGTCATCATCACAATAATCTGTGAGTTCAAATATGTTTAGAATCCAGCTGTTGGTTATTATTCTCACTTTAGCTGAAACCCATGAAGCATCCTTTATTTTTCTGTTTTCGGTTTGTTTCTCAACTGTTCATATCTGTTCATATCTGTTGGTTTCCACTGAGGTTTTTGTGACACAACAACCAAAGTGGCCTCAGATGTTTAGTGGTGAGATGATCACTCTGAACTGTGAGGTCCAGGAAGGAGAAACCGCAGTTCGGACGTATGAATGTTGGAGATCTGGCTCAGTTATTCACAGTACACACAGTAAAGACTAGACTTTCACAGTTTCTGAGTCCAACAGTGTAGACTACATGTGTCAGTGTAAACGCAGAGATGACCCCTATTCTTTGACTAAGTGAGTAAAAAAATCAGACTCTCTGTCTCTGGTGAGTCATGTTTATTATCAGGGCTAGCCCGAAACATAAGCAAACCAAGCAGCTACTCAGGGCTCGTAGGCTAGCAGGGTGTCTCCCTGGAAGTACTTGAGTAATTGCACAATACTGAAAACCCTATTTTTCTAATTATTCAAAACACATTTTAGATATTCTGATACGGCAGGCCATCGTACATATGCAACTTTTTAGCTTGAATCACATTTTGACGGATTAAAATTTTCAAGCTATCTCAGATCACGTCACAGAATTTGTCATAAGAAGGCTTACACATATATGATTATATTTCAAGATATCTCCCCCACAGCCATGAATGAAAGACGTGAGTATGGACAATGCATGGTCAGTGTGCATTGTTGATTAAGATGTGGCTTTGCTTTGGTAGAGGGGCTGGCCGGCCTGCTTGGTGCAGCGGGGAACACAATGTGGGTGGGTGGTCGGCATCCTGGCGTGCTGTGGTGACCTTCCTCTAGTGCTTCCTTCTGTGGCTCTGGCCGGGCCCACGGTTGGGACGGTGGTGCATGTCTTGTGCTTGGATGTTGGGTCACCGGCATTTGGATCGGCTGAGCGGCGGTTGTAGAGCTGAGCTGGATAATGTTTCTCCCTGGGCTATCGTTGCAGACGCAGTGATGTGGTGTGTTTGTGTGGTTGCGGGGGTGTGCTGAGGGACCCCAACCCCGGGTGCTTGCGGCTGGCCGGGGACCTCTTGCCGGGTGAGTTTGTTCCGTCTTGGTGTGGAGTCGGGGGCTCGTTGTGGGCACGGTGCTCGGTGGTGTCTGCCCTGTTGCGCCTGTGGGCAAGGGCTGAGGTAGCATTGCGCAGGGTCCTTGCCTTGCCGTCACGGTGTGCAGTGTGGGGGGGCGGGATGCTGTGGGGGTGCTTGGAGCAGGGCTGTGTGTGGAGCTTGCGCTGTGTGGGTGTCGCTTCGTTGGCTTTTCGGGTATGAAGCTCTCCTGTAGGGGTGTGCCCATGTGCAGGGGATTCATGGCGTTTGGGTTTTGGGGCATGTGTTCGATATCTGTGTCCTGGTTGGGGGTGGCACGAGCCCGGGCTAGCCCGGACCAGGTTCAGGTGCTGGGGCGATCTGCCTGTCTCCACCCCCGGAGGGAAGGGGGCCAACTCCTGGTTCCAGTTGCACCTATGGGGTATGGGCACCTGGACCTGTGAGTACAGAGTATATATGAGGAGTGTGAGTAAGTGTACAACGTCCATTGTTGTTTGTCTTTACGTTGGGTGTAGTGGGTGTGAGTGTTTTTATGTTAATGCATGAGGATGGGAATGTGTGATTGTGACTGTGCGTGCCTGTTTTTTGTGTCAGGTTGGGTCTTGGACTGCTCTTTCTCCTGGATCAGTTTAGGCCCCCCATCAAATGTGGAATCCATTTCCTCCCCGCCATACTACCTGCCAGTGGTTGGTGTCTCTGCCTGCCGCTGTACCTGTGGTTCTCGGTGTCCAGGGCTGGGTGCTTTGGTGTGTGCTGGCTCACTCCCGGTGGCTGCTTACTGGGGCCTGGACCCCTGGGCTCTGTCAGGCCTCTGATTGGGAAGTGATATGTTCTGGCGTCCCGGGTCTTTGAGTCCATGGCTGGATCTGCTCGGATGTAGACTGCTGTTGGCGGGGCCTGTGGCTCATTGCTGCAGCTCCCTGGGGCTTCTGCACTTTGGCTGCTGGGTGGTTCCCCTGGGACTCTCCCCTGTTCTTCTCTGGGGGGGGGTTCCCCCAGGAAAGCAAAGTCCTCCTCCTTATAGCTCTCTACATGTGCTATGGAAATATCATGGACATCCCCTGTAGACCTGTATTTTTTTGCTAAGCGTCCCTTTTTACGACACTTCCTGCACTCTGCCTCCCAAGCTGAACACTCCTTCCACGGATGTCTCCTCGTCTGTCCACATTTGTGCAACCCGATAGCTGTGCGTTCATTTTCCCTTTAACTGTATTTTGTCCCCTGGTGCTCTTTTTGCATATAGTCTCAACATGTCCTGCTGTCTGTTCTGGTCCCATAGCACTGGCTGTTCCTTTTTAACTGCTGCACTTTTTCTCACTCTTCTCGTAGCGTTTTCTAATGTCAGTTCTGCATCCAACTATAAGCTTTCTGATAATTTTGCATCTCGTATGCCTACCATAATTCTGTCCCTTATGAGCTGCTCTCTCTCGGCTACAAACTCCCAGTGTTCAGCCAGTGTGTGTGCACTGCAGTTATGAACGATTCAAGACTCTCTCCGTGCTTTTGGTTCCTCCTGTTGATTCACGCCCTGTCAAAGATGACGTTCCTCTTGCTTATACAATGTGCAGTGAAAGCCTCCGTTATTGCCTTGAATGACTGTCTCTGTGCCTCTGTCAGTGGCAATACATTCAGTATATCTGCCACTTCATCGCCAGCAGCATACATAAATGCATTTACCTGGAACTCCTGGGATTGCTTATCCAGCGCTGATGCTATCCTGTAGCGTTCAAACTACCTTATCCATCTCTGCCATTCTTTGGTATTGGCGAAATCGAACTAGCCTGGTGGCGCTAGCTGTGGTGCCATTACTACCTGTGGCAGCGTAAACGGCTAAATTTAACCGCATTTTCTTTTTAATGGTCTATATTTTGGTAGTACCTGGAAAAACACAATTTCTAATTATATATATAGATCAATATATTTATATTTTTTCTGAAAAGGCTTAAATTTCATAACTCGTAAATATCGCACATGCTTTCTTTGGGCTCCAAGAAACTTGGAGAGCAGTTCGACAGGGTTTAACGCAGATGTAGTAGGCACTGCTTTTCACTGACTCACGGAGGCGGTCTGGAACAGAACGGACACATTCAGGAGCGGAGGATGTGGAATCTGGTTGTTACATACAAACAGGTCCGGGTGGAAACTACTCTAGCACCTGCAGTGGCGCCGCCAGGGGGTGGCCAGGGGGCACCGTGGCCCTCCCTGGAATAACATTGGCCACCCCAGTGGCACGCCCAGATGTGATAAGCTTTTGTTTAACAATAGAACTCAGTTGTCCACGTGTCAGCGAACGCTCCTGTCTTTTCCAATTACCAGTGAATGCAGCATCAAATGATGGTTAGAGTTCCCCCTGCTTATAATGTTATAAGTTACTTGTTTCTGCTTGTAGTCTAATGTACCAATGCTCTGTCTTTTTAAAATTATTGGCGTTTGAACTATCGGCCCGGTAACGTATAACACAGTGAGGCGGGTGAGCTCGTTGCAGCAGGTTCTGATCCAGCTGGTTAGTTGAAGTAATTTATTTAGCCTTTAATCTGGAAGTCCGATGGTGAGCATCCATTTATGTTTATTTCGTAGTTTTCATGGTGCTGGAAAGTGTTCTGGAGATGCATGATTATCCTGGATGCTCTAAAAAGAAGAAATAAATATCTGGGCCCATCAGAGACTCTCTTCTGGGATTTTTTGATGTCAAGGGCTTCTATATGTAGGCTGTGAAACTAAATGCTGGAAAGTGTTCTGGAAAACTTAAATGCCCTTTTCTAGTTCTAGTCAGTTTCTAGTCAGTCTATTAATATTAATATTATGACAGCATCACAGCATTTTTCAAAGTAAGTCTTTGGTTTTGATTTTGGTGTGCCACCCCAAGATTTTTAATGGCCCCATGTGGCCACCCCTGTGAAAAATTTCCGGGGGTGCCACTGAGCACCCAGCTATATTCCATGTTACAGAACAAATATATGAATTCAAAATGTAAAGTTACATATATTTTTTTTATATTATTACCTTTACTGGTCATTCTTAAATATTGATCATCAGGGGCCATAATAAATCCAATTTATATGAAAAAGAAAAATTTTATATGTTAATGTTTTTAATTTCCGGCAGCTGTGTCCAGCCCTGTCCGCTCTTCATTTCCTGTCCTGTTGATCGTTGGACCATTTATTGGAATCATTCTTCTTCTGGTCTTGTTTTGGCGCTACAAACCGTCCAAAGTTAAGATCCCACCGGACCAAACAGTTAATTTTAAAAACCAATGACAAATACATTTTGATGTTATGACAGAAACTATTATAGCAGTAGGAGGATTTGAACAGTGATATAACATAAAATTAAATGTGTTTTTCACAGGTTCATGCCGCCCGGGGTAAATAGAACACACTTTCTTTCATCACCTGAAACATCTATCATAAACAAATTTTTTTGTGAAAATAGACCGTTTATGATGTTTCAGAGGGACACAGTCTGACTGGAGCTCCAGGGTGAATAATGGATTAAACCAGACTGAAACATATAAAAACAGTGGTCCTCTGCAGGGTCATAAGTTAAACAGTTTTTGTCCTTAGTAATTTGGATATTTTTAATCCTTTCCTATCTTAACATTTGTACTGTTCATTTTAGTAGAGTACAGTAATGAAATCATTACAATTTCCCTACTAAAATAAACAAATAAAATGGAAATAACAACCACAAAATATATGTGTGTGTGTGCTATACATTACTTTATTAATTTCTTTTTTCTTTTTACTTTAGGTGACGCTCATCTCTATGAGTCAGTCAGATTCTCAAATGCGACTGAAAAAGATAAATGTTTCATAGCAGTTACAGCTGCTACAAGATTTAATCATAAATAACCATTTAAACAAATACTTAAATATTTTAGTGCTAGAGGAACAGAAGGACTTTACATACTCTCTTGTTGAAAGGAAAAACTTTGGAAAAGAGAGTAAGGTACAATCACATAGAACATAAAGAATAATTCTGTCTGGTTTTGGTCTCCATTTCTGCAACGTTGATTTTTTTAAATGTTAACAGAGAAGCCTTACAATCCAGAAGTGTTGAAGTCTATGAGGGACCAAAAATGACAAAATGAAAACTAAATAAATAAATACACATATAAATGTATAAATAAATAAATATAAGAAGAAATAAATACACATATAAATATATAAATGCATAAATGAATAAATTTAAAAATAAATAAATACACATGTAAATGTATTTATTTATCTATTTATTCATTTATTTTCTCCTTTTTGTGTATTTATACATTTATGTATTTATTTATTCATTTATTTATACATTTTTTCATTTATACATTTATTTATTCATACATTTATTTATTTATACTTTTATTTATTTCTTCCTACATTTATTTCTGTATTTCTACATTTCCACATTTATGCTTTTCTGTGTCCGTATGTTAATGAAGTGGGTGGTTCTAACATTTGCCTTTAGCACCATTGGTTAGAATTCTGTGTATGATCCCGATCCTGCTGCTACCTCGTAGCCATTGTCAATGATTTAAGCTCATTGGCAAATGATATTGACCAAAATGAACCCAATGACTTCCTCCATTTTCGTTTTGCACGGGTCATGGAGGATTTCAATCAGCTCCAAGCTGAGATGGATATGGAGGTTGACTCCACTATATTGGACAGTCTGGAGGAAGTTGGCCGCCAACTTACTTCGGTAAAGTTAGAAAGATATTCAAAGATTCGGCTTTTCCGGCTCAATAACTCATCAGCGGAACATTGCCTCTACAAAACCAACACCTCTCTGCAACCACAGCAAAACCACGGTCCCACTAAGCCAGCGGTCCACCGGGGATTTCCCCAGTTGCCCGTATGCCAGTTGGCCCCTGGCTGTGAGTCACTTCACTATATGAAGACCAAACAGATCAAAAATGCACCAGAAACCGAAACCCGAGTCCAGTCCATGTGAAAACAAGTCCAGGCTTAATTATGCAAGGATATTCGGAAAATACCGGCTCGTTTTGCATCTGGTCTCATTCCCGCCGCTTAGTCTAGCGATTCTTTTGCTTTATGTTGGGAAACATGGGAAATCTCCAACACGGACTTAAAATGCTGTGCAAATCTGTCAAGATCATATTTTCTCCTCTGAGATGCGCGCCGTGTATTCTCGTAAGCTGCTTCTATCGGTGAAGCATGTTATCTTTCAAAACCAATCACATATATATAGAATATCGATGATGTATTACAGATAATTCCAGTTCCCACGGTCCCTGAATGCAACAGCTGGGAATATGTTGTTCAGCCGCTGTGTTGAGCTGTCAGTCATGATTCCGCACCCCTGTGATCTGAGGCCCCGCCCCCCCACGCCAAAACAAAATCTGCAAGTTTGAAAAAAAAACTTGAATCTGAAAAGTAGATTTGAACTTTATTTTTCCAGTTCCAATTTAGCTGCATAAAGGTGCATGTTCATGTTTTGTACGGTTGATCCCAAATCAGCCAGGAGTTAGAAGTTGGACTTCTAAAAGTTTTTCAATCAAAGCAACTGCAGTCTGGGCCTCGCCCAACCATTCCTTTGTTCCAGTTTTATTAATGGAGTTTTTCCACCTCAGAGTTTTATGATTCTTTGTTCGAGATTTGAGGCATGCAGCTGCTAGTGTCTAAGGGCATGGCCCCACCGTTTATCAGCTGATCGCTGCAATCGAGACATCAACACACCAGGAGGGTTTCTCTTTCCATTTAACCCAAATTGCAAATTTTGTCCATAAAACTGCTGGTTTGATCTTCATAGACACTCAATGCGCATATATTGTTCTTTTATTATTTTTGTTAGGTACTCATTTCTATCCCCTTTGTGTAGAATAGTGGTTGTTAGTTAGGTGAAGGTTTTTGGACCAGAATAATGGTATATCAGAATTATATGCCTTCAATAAATCTTCATATATATAATTAAGAGAACAGTTCATGTTTATTTCGTGCAAGAGTGATTTATCCGTCAAAACAAGGTCAAAGTTCCCCCACCTTCAATGAAGTGCTTGAATAAACAGTGACATTTTGTGGTTCTGGTTGATAATTTATCAATTATTAATGATGAATAGCTAATTGTAATTATTAAGATCTTTGAGCCCATAATCACAACACCAGAGGACATCTCTGATTTCTATTCGTAAGTAATGATTTTTGGTTAAGAAATTATTTTCCTGGATTATGATTTTTAATTGTAATTTTTTATAAATATTAATTAATCAGTAAGCATAATCCTTACAATAATTGGCGTTCCATAAGACGGGCCTTGAAATGACAGATACCACTATTGCACAAAGTAACACAATTGTGATATCCTGGAAGCTTAAGACCTATGTTGTGAGATTTGGTGAAATAGGAGGCATCCTATCTGTCTCTGGTGTCCGTTGGTGTAACTACAGCTGTAACTAACACTTTGAGTGAATTGCAGTTGCAACAGGATTTTCTCCGCTGCAGACAGGCGTTTATTTCCACCTAGTGGTCACTAGTGAGAATTACAGTTTGTAATATGAGATATTTACACAGAAAGATATTAACACGTGAGGATTTTTAACTTTTAATTTAATCCGTATAGTAATATAAACACATGCATATTGCAAATGCTTTTTTTCGATCAGTGCCTGTAACACGGCTACCTTTAAATATACGTACATTATCAGTAACACACAAATTACGTTGCTTATGCTTTTTTACTGAACAGTGCATGAACAACATTCCAATATCTCCCAACTGATATACACTGCAGCCTACCAGGTCAAAAGTCATTGATAGCCTTCTTCACTTCTTCCTGCGCACTGAAACCATCAAATTCCTATTCTTCAATGTCCGAATTGAACAGCCTCAGGATCTCGTCACTCACTTTAGCCTCTTCGTTGACGCTCTCACTAGAGCGCACCCGGTCCCCTTAATCACGCAGCAGTCCAGCCTTTCGAAACCCGTTGGTGAGTTTCCATGTTGATGAGGTTGAATATAAATGTCTGATTTACAATACCGGTAATTGAATTGTGAAAGTGATTTTGATTTATCGCACAAGTTCATTGGACCTCTTTGAACTACTCATCAATTTGATTGGTCCAAGCTGTTACCAGGCAAAATGTTTTTGGCGTCATGAAAAAAAAAATGCATTAGCCGCACCGTTGTATAGGCCGCAGTGTTCAAAGTGTGGGGACAAACTAGCTGTTTATAGTCCGAAATTTACGGTAATTTGATAAATTCCATTAACACAGGCAGATAATCCCGTCACCGATGATCAAGGATATAGCTTGAGCTAAAATCAAGTTATTGATCATTCATTGCCACTTTATGCATTTTTGCTGGGTTTTTCTTGAAGCATGTTTTGACCAGACCCATATAACTAACTTTATTTGTCTAACTTGGTAAGTCCTGCAAGAAAGTAAATAACCCATAGTGTGCATCACTAACATTCATTTGAAGCAAAGAATAGTGCTTGAATGTTTTAGTTTCGTTTATCCCACTTTTAAAGTTATAGTTTAAAAAAAAATTTTATTGACATTTTTTATGTGTTTTGCTTGATTATTTCCATTAAAGCATAGACTTGGGTTTTCCACAGTCTGAATGGTCAAACCTGTGTGCCTATTTTAAGCATAACCCATACACCTGCAAGATGTATATATATATGAATCATACACCTAGCTGAGTGCTTAGTCTGTTTGTGTTGCTGCTAATTGATTTTAGTGATCATTCAAAACCCAACAGCTTAGCCTGTTTGTGTTACTGCTAATTGACTTTAGAAGTAGTTGATAACTGACCAGCTTTGTTTGTTTGGCATCATCTTTGTTTGTCATTGTGCATTTTGGCTATGGATAAAACTTCCCAGGCTGCTGCTGCAGCTGTGAGTCAGGAGTACTCCACAGGAATGCAGGCACAGGAAGCGATTGGAGCTTTGATTTTATTGTCATCAGAGGAGCATAAAGCTCTTAATGATTATAGCATTGAGCAATGTGAAGCAAGAATTCATGAGTTGCTCCAGGTCATTAAGAACCCACCAAAAGAGAGACAGGTGGCCGATGTGTTTGGACAGCTCACTCTTTTATATCAGCAAAGGGTAATTTTGGAAAGAGACCAGTGTGTTAATCTGCAGTTTATGCTGAATAATACTATGCAGACAGCAGAGGCAACTAGGTGTGAACAGTTAGTAGTGGAACAGAAGTTGGAAGCAGTTGAATTGAAAGCCAGAAGAAAAGTTAGGTTGACTCTCACCTCTGCTCTTCCCTTAAGGCTAAATTAATAAAGCTGATTGAATGGTTATCATCGTTCTCTTTCTTTAGTAAATAAAATTTTTCTACAACAACCTGGCGTTGCTGACAGGATTGACCGAATTCCTCTGAGGACATCGACGGAGAAGTGCTAGGCCAGCCTTGGAAGAGTTTCCTTGTCTCATACCCCGATTTACTGTTACAGGGAAGGAGGACTTCTGCGTTGAGGTTCTTGGAGACTCAGCACTGAAATTCGGAAAGAACCTGATTTATTTTTACTCAGAGACGGTGAGATCCTGAATAAGCATAATTTAATAATTACTATCATTATTTGTTTTACCAAGCTTGGGTTTAAACCTAAAAACAAATTAGAACAAAATATCCAGATTCAGCATTTTAAATTTCTATCAAATTTAAAAGGTCCTACTAATTAAATTGAAAGCTTAAATTTATAAAACTTTTCTACTGAGGACGAGGGTGTGAGTGTTATAAGATTGTTCCACCTTAGAACATACAGCTTAAAGGACGTAGCTTTGTGCGGTTGAGCAATGGTTCGTTCCATGTCCTCTCCCTTGGTGGTTATGACTGTAAAATGATCAATAGCTCGCTGGCAGAGTCCCCTCCCTTTGTGTGGTTAAGTGAGGCTCTTCTGGCCAATTGATTAGGAGCCCTTAGGTGATTGAATAAGGCTCTCCTGACTACTTGGCTGGAAGGAAGGCTATCAGGGTGCCAGAAAGCCTTGAACTCCTGTGGAGACATCTACAGGTTTCAAGGAATATTCCCCCATTAACCGGTGTGTAATGGGTCTGACGAGTTCTAAGGAGACACCTCCTCCTCAGGGAGAAATGTTTGACTACATGGTAAAAAAATATGGACCAAAAAGCACAGAGTGCATTAATGAATGGGTTAAAAAATTTAATTTTCCTGCAGATGGTTTGTTCAATCTTTCTATTCTACAAAAAATTGAGGAGGCTATAAACAAGAGAGAGATAAAATTAGAAGGACAAAAGAGAGTTTATCAAAAAGATTTGCAGACTTTGAAAAAACATAAGGCATGCTTACAATGTTGGAAAGAGGAAGCTGAGAAGCGTCAGAGAAAGAAATATTCTAAACTAATGGCAGGTAGTCAGGATGACAGTAAAGATATATGTGGACGACAGGACAATTGCTCTATTTCTCCTATTCTTGAAACTCTACTGAAAAATCTGAAGCAAGCATACAGTACTTACAGTACTTTTGCAACATCCAACACCCCTGTTAATTCTTCTTCTGTTTCTCACTCTTTATACCCTGATGTGTGAGCTTTGGCGACTCTGGGAACTGTGGTGGACCAGGACCTGGACACTGTTGTCTTCACCTGATCAACAGAGAACAGACAGCACCCTGACAGCACCTCCTCTGCTAGACCAACAGCCTCTCCAAAATCAGCTATGCCTGCAGACCCACAGCAACAACGCTCACTGAAGGAAGAGAGCTCTGAAGCAACATCTGCTGAGCTTCACAGCACCTCTGGCTCTTCTGTTTCACCGCCAGGACCGAGTTCTAGCCCCCCATCTATGCATACCAGACAGAAAACTCATGGACACACTATCACTGCACCTATGGTTGAAGTAATGGGTCCTGATGGACCTCACCTGGTTTTCCGCTCATGCACTTCCCAGGACATTGATGAGTTTGCCAAACTTCTCCCAGACATAGCTAAGTCAGGTAAAGTGTTCTCCACTGAATTCACAGCTTTTTGCAGGGAATACCGTCCCACTGGTGCTGAAATATGCAGAATCTCGGCACGTAAAATGGCTGCTTCTGACATTGCCAAGATCCATGACAAGCTCCCTGATGTAAACGTACGTCTGAGACATGAAGCTTGGGACAACATTGCAAATGACACTTATAAGAATGCTGTTATTGTTCTAACAGGTGCCATAAAGAAAGAATTTCCTAAGAAGATCAACATGACTACCATCCACACTTGCAAGCAGAAAGCTGATGAAACTACAGATGGTTTCATTGAAAGAGTGACTGAAGTTGTGACAAAGTACAGTGGTGTACAAAAACCCACTGACGTGGGCCAAGAATCAGGGGTATGGGAGACTCTGGTCTGTGATGTTGTTATGAAAGGACTGCTTTCACATGTGGCATAGCCTTCAAAGCTACATATGTGGGCTGGGCAGAACAACCTCGCCTCTCTGATATTCGCAAATATGGCAGACATGCTCAACTCAAGGCCGAAGAACAGAAGAAAATTAAAAAGGACAAATCTGAAAAATAATTGCATCTTGCTGCAATTACAATGTACCAGCATGTCACAAAGAGTGGAAGAGAGAGAGATCAAGGAAGACGAAGAAGATGGAAAGGACAAGGACGTAGTGGACGTGGCAGAGACCCTTGGGCCCATTACAATTGCGGCCAGAAGGGGCATTGGCACCCATCCAACAACTGCTCCACCTTACAAGGCTGATTGACTAGTCATAGGAGGGGAAGCTGGGCCACCACAGCGACAGCCGTCCCGTCAAAGCAGTACTGCACCACACCTCTCTGACACACACACATCTGCTCCACACACATTAATCTCTACTCCTTCCATTTCCCACCTGCATACACACACACACATACCCACACACAAGTCCAAACTACCTCTCCTTCTTTTCCTGTTTCTCGCAATGAAGATCTGCTTTGCAATGACTGTAATCATGACTTGACTGAATTACAACATGCTATAGAGGCGACTGTGGCTCAGTAGGAAGAGTAGTCGTCTTGCAATCAGAAAGTTGTGGATTCGATTCCAGCTTCCTCCTGCCATATGTCGATGTGCCCCTGGGCAAGGCACTTAACCTCAAGTTGCCTACCGATCTGCGTATCGGTGTATGAATGTGTGAGCGTTAGTGAGTGCGATTGGGTGAATTTGGCTCTAGTGTAAAGCGCTTTGAGTGGTCTGTATGACTGGAAAAGCGCTATATAAGTTCAGAACATTTACCATTCCAGTTTTAGAATTACACTCCAACCTATGCTCAGTTTACCTCAGAGGCATATAAAGCTTTTCCAATGTTTGATCTTATGGTCTCAGGGAACAAAATATCATTCATGGTAGACTCAGGAGCAACTGCCTCTGTTGTTAAGGTGGATGAGTTTCCAACACCCCCTAAACTCAGTGGAAACTATGTTTTCTCTATGTCAGCATCAGGGCAGACTACGAAGGAACATGTTACAAAACCGATCGCATGCGTAACACCTGAGGGGTTTTTCCTTCAAACATTGTTTTCTGTTCTCAGAACAGTGTCCCATTATTCTGATGGGGAGAGACCTCATGTGCCAGCTTGGAATAACATTAATCTCTACTCCAAAGGGAGTAAAGGTCTCTACTCCGTCTGAAACAGTGTTTACTGCAATACAGTCTTCTACACAAGCATTACATTATGCTTATGTATGAAAAGTTCAAAATTCATTGTTTTTACAGCAGTTGCTGGAGGAGGTTAGATCAGCTGTTAATCCCTCCTCTGATTTTATGCAATCTGTTGATTTAAACTGTATTGCTCATGTGTCTTTGGGTCCTGACAAAGAATATGAGAAAGCTTGGTTCCACATTTCTTGTGAAAAAACTAACCATTTCTATGCTGTATTGGAATGCTAATGCAGCTGCGCTCGCTGTTTGTCTGAACTCACACCAGCTGCAGTTTTTCAAAACAGGACTCTGTCCCACACATCCCTTTGGCAAAACCTGTATTGCAGGACTGGATAGATGTTGGTTATTTTGTGTCAGAAGGTAAGAAAGAATCTGATTGGACAGTGGTACCACACAAAATTAAACCAATCTCATGTTCTCTAAAATACTCTGCATAGAAAAGGCCTCCGTTCAGAACTGTGGAATTATTTTTCCACCACAATATCAAATTCTTTAAGAATGCTTTTTCTTTATTTTAAAACAGATCTGTGTTTTTGTTTTGTTTTGGAGCCAGGGCTAGGATTCTTTATAACGGAATAAAGAGTGAAGTCCTTTATTTTAGAAAAAAAAAAAAAAACAGAAAAGAAAAGAAATAAAGGGCCTCTTACCTCAAAAGAGGACGGTCAGCTCAAACTCCAGTCTCCTTGTTTGATTTTTTAGGGTTTAAAGATTAAAAGAATACATAGGAGTACAAAGGTACACAAGGTTATTTCAGATTACTAAAACATAAAATATTGGAGCATTTATCAGCATTTAGATTTTAAAAGAGGGGTTCTAGTAATAAATTTCTCCCCAACTCTCAAAATTGAAATAGCCCAAATTAAAGAAAATCATGTCTGTTATCCTTTTGAAACATTATGTGGGAACAAAGTCTAGTTTGGAGTCAAGTTTCTTGTCTTAGATTCTGGTTAAGTTTAACACTGCATAAAAATGTCAATGCTGGCTTAAAATACTTCTTTGCATTTAACCTGAGCAGGGAAATTCTTGAATACAGCTGCGATCAAATTGAGCAAAACAAAGAGAATTATAATAGTAACTCTCAGGATTGTAATTATTATTATTACTACGGAGTTACAATACAAAGAATTGGCAAAGGGTTTCAGCATCAGTAAATTTGGATTCATTTAAGAAAAAACTGTTGCTGTGCTTCTAAATAGTTTGAGATCTCTTTGGACTATGTGCACTCATCTTAAAACAGGATCCTGAAGATTGTCATAATAAAATTGATCAATTACAGCATTAAAAGATATGGCTGAGATTTTGAAAAGAGATCGTTAAAAATTTCTTTGAATTCTTGAAGCTTCAAATTTGGCCATTTGTCTGTCTTGATGTTTTGTCTTTGTTTTGCTGGAATGAATGTTTGTTTATATGTTGCATGACATAATAATGCATGTTTAGAATAATGTTTCTAAATCCCGGATTGATTAAAACCTTGAGTTTTCATTAGAGTTAAGAAGCAGTTTGTTTTTTTTTCCTGAGGAAGGTGTGTTAACAGTTTTGCAGTTTAAGGTACACTGAGATGGGTTGGAATGAAGAAACTGTGGGTCCCGCCTATAAGCTGCCCATCAGAGGTTAGTTCTGCCGGGCTCTGCCCACGTACCAGGTTTGTTCATGCCTTTGCTTTCATGGTAACGCTCAGCACCTCCCTTCCTGAGTTTTAACACTGTTTAAGAGACAATAGAATCAAAAGGCTTGTAGTGATTACTGTGTTAAAAATATGTTTTTTGTATAAGAATTCAGTAAGGATGAAGCAGGACATTTAGACTTCTGTGTTTTACTATTAAAAGGTTAATGAAATAGTTTAAACTACTTTGAAGAATTAGTTTTGCATGCAGAATCATTGGTGATTTATTAGGTTGAAAGTTTTCCCTTGTACCATTAAGCTAGCTGACAGTTCAAGATTTGCCAAAAGTAAGGAATATATTTTTGTTAAAGAATCTGAGTCATGATTTCATATTTGGTGGGAATTATTTAATAGATTCATTTGTAGAGTTTATGCATCAAAATTACATTATATTTCCATTAATCTAATACTCATCTCCATACAAGACAAATCAGGATGATATGTGACTTAATTCTAAGTGAGACATTGATGAACTGCACAACAACTGAAGTTTGCGTTTTGTTGTTAAAGGAACTGAGTTGCAGTTAAAAACAACTGGATTATATTTATGTTGCTTTTGGTAAATTCATAGTGACACTTAGTTATGTCGGAATTCATTTCTTTGGTTCTCTGTAATGTGATCCTGGTTACTAGAACATTTTTGTTCAAACGTTTTGCTGGATTGTCGCATGGCTTGGACCCTGCGCCAGAAGAGGGGAATGTCAGAATAAGGTAACATTGGGTTACAAAGGTTTTAGCACTCATGGGAAAAAAGGGTAGCTCATACCTCCAGTGAGGACTTAGTGACAATGCGAAAGAGACGTTGTACTTTGTTTATATAAATGGCGCATAGCTCCCTAAGACCACATTCTGAAAACCTGTCTGAATGTATGGTGTTAACTCTTTTGTGAAATTTTACATCTCCACAGATTAGACCATTTTTGAAATTCTCTTTGGGTATTCTAAAATTATGGAAATAATGACCTGTAATCAGGCCTTCCTCAAACAACATACGGTATGTCACATTTGTAATATTCAGAATATTTAGCTGATTGTCACTGCTAGTATACCAGATGGAGTCAGAAGATTAACTCTCTTTGATTTTGCTGGATATTTTGATGAAGTTCCATGTAATTAAGCACCTAAGGTAACAATGAACCACTGCATTTACATGGCAAACTCCAAAAGGAAAGACATGGTCTTCATTTTGTTGGTGTAGTGAAAACACTGAAAAATTTGTTTGTTTCTTGCACTGTTAAAGGCCATAGAATGGTTGTGATTCCTCTGTAGATGGAGGAGATAAGTTTTTGGCCTACAAACACACTGTGCATATCTCCCACAGAGTCATGGAGATGTGAAGTGTGAGAATGGGACTTTGAAATTAAAATTAGCCAAGTGTTGTGAAGGCTCTGCCTATGGTTCTCACTTACATGAGATTGAGGCAAAGGACACGAGCAAACCTCAGTCCTTTTGAAGTGCTGTTTGGCAGACCTCCTAGTTTAGGCATGGGAGTGTTGCAGAGACCATTGCCTTCCATATCTTTGTGTGAAGAGAGGATGTTGTTTTACTGTCAAAACCTCTCCACTGTGCTTTCTCAAATTTCACAGACTGTGAAGGCTACATTACTGGAAACAGCCACTTCCAAACTCCACTCCTTGGTTCCTGGCGACTGGATTCTGGTCAGAGAATTTAGGAGAAAACAATGGAAGTCCAGGCGCTGGAATGGCCCATATCAGATCCTACTAGTCACCCACACCGCTGTCAAGGTAGTAGAGCGTATTGCCTGGTTACGTGCATCACACTGCAGGAAAGCTCCAGCTCCACCAGCTTCATCTGGCTTTCAGGACACAAGTTATCTTCCAACTGGATCATCCACGGCCTAAAAGGTGTGAGGACAGCGGACCACCACAAGACAAAGAACTGTAAGCTGATCACTGGCGAGTGATTGAAAAGGTGGTTGAAGAACACTGTTCCTACAAGGGCACAACAATTCCTTGGGCAGTGCAACGTTATTTCCGAATCTACTTAAGGCCATCGCATTGCCTGAAAGTTAGAAATCATTAGGTCATTTGCCTCACTACGCACACACCACGGTGAGAGACACATACAGGGAAGACCACTGCACATTTGCACATAACCTTTCTCCGGATGATAGACTGGCAACGTCTGCAACAGCGAAACATGCGCCACAATGCTTATTCTCCTTAATTTCTTAAACATTTGGTGGATAATAGGTGCTCCTTTTGCCTGGACAGCAAGGGTCAGCCTACTTATTTTCTCCCATTTGGACAGCGAAACTGACTCTGAGGAGGAAATCACGGATGCTTTTATCTAACTTTCACGTGTATTGCTTGATAACAATCATTATGGTTTTATTACTAATTTGAAATGTGTTCATTTCCACCGTTGTTTCGTTGGACTATGGAAGCCTAACTTCCACCATGTTAGAGTTTTCTGTTTCTAAACATATTTCTGAAGGGGGTTCATTATGGCCCTGATGACTCAGCTTCAATAACTCATGATGGTGATTTTGATTTTACCACTGTTTAATCTCCATTTATTCAAACGATGATTTTGTTCCTGTTTAATGAACATAACATTTATCATTTTTGTTGTTTCTTGATTCTAATGATGCTTCTGTAAGAATAATGAAGACACAGAGTGTTGATGATTTGAGTATCACATAATTTTTTTATTGCATTTTTTTTTTTTTCTTCCGGTCATTCCTTTACCATGTCGGTGACCGCCTTGGTGGAGGGATCGTGTGAGTATTTTCCTGCCTGATTGTTTGTTGATACACAAATGTGCTTTTAATTTCCGTCTGACAGGTTTTTCGCTCACACAGAGGATGACTGTTTTCTTTTTATTTCTTCCTTTTATTATATTATTCAGTTTCTTCCTTTATTATATTATTATAATTTTTTTATTGCTTTTAAATTGGTGTTGATCACACATGAAACACATTTCATTTATGATCAAAAAGTGTGGAATTGTGATATTAAAATTTAAATTGCTTTTGTGCTTCTGAGGTAATGACCAAGTCTGAAATGACAATGGCTTCACCCTCCTTTCTGCCCCATCCTGCTGGTCAGCCCCAAGGCATTTACAAGCTATAGGGGAAATATACCTGAACAAAAGGTGTTTTGTTTCTCTTCCTGTCCCTGGAACCCCTGCTGATCCAACAAACAATTTGTTGCAGAGGATTCTAGATGTCTGCATGAAAGTTATGTTTACTCTCACCTCTGCTCTTCCTAGAGGGGGGTGCCAGGCCACATGGGGTTTTTGCCAAACTGATATAAGGAAGTGTCAACCTTTGTCCATCAGACTTGGTCTCGGCTCTGCTCAGTAATACATCTGATGCTGAAAGATCTGTCACCCTTAAGGCTAAATTAATAAAGCTGATTGAATGGTTATCATCTTTCTATTTCTTTAGAAAATACAATTTTTCTACAACAACCTTCAGATGTTGACTCAGATGGGCCAGCACCAATCCTTGAGAGTGGATCGTGCACACGCCAACTTGAGTCTCTTGCCCAAGGCATAGAGCGTTTTGACCCTAATAATGCAGAATCAAACATTGATGATTATCTTAGGGAAGTCAAATACTGCCTTTTAGACCTGTGCTGCCCATCAGCACAGGAAAAGTTGAAGCTCATCTGGAAGACAACATCCAGGAGCGTCCATGTTTTCATGGAGAGCCTGCCCTCTAGAGTCCGAGGCCATTATTCAACCCTCTGTGAAGCTTTAAGGGAAGAATATTCTGTGTACACGGACCAGGCCTCTGCAACACTTGGTGCTTTCGCTATCTAGAAAAAGAAAAGAAAAGCACCCAGAGAGTATTACCAGTGCTTTAGAGCCGCTTACTTCCAAGGACATAATGCTCCCAGCATAGAGGAGGACCATGCTTTTAAATAATTATTCCTCCACAACCTTTGTGAAAGCGTACGTTACGACGTTACTATGTAGTGTAGAACAAAAACCCTCACCATGCAAGAGATCCGCAAATATGCTCAGATGGTGTGGGAAACGCCCCACTAATGGATAAGAAGGTGAGGCTAGAGTTTTACAGGTGCAAACAGAAGGAGACAGTCTTGTGTTAGAAGGCCGGGAAATGCCTTCAAACAGAAGCCACTTTAAGAACAGTTTAAGGGAACAACGTAGGTTTGGTCAGCTGGACCGGGGGGGTGCTACTGAGTACCAACCACAGTCCAAGTTGCCGGACCACTTCCGGTCGAACAGACGACCTGACCATCACGTGAGGCCCAAAGGTAAGCCTGATGGTAAAGGTTGGAGTCAACATGTAGGCTGGAACCTGAAGAGAGAGATGGAGAATGCCTTCTGCAAGATTCTGACTAAAGCAGTGCGCCCAGCATGCGCCCAACCTCCACCATCATGAGAGGCAGCCGACCATCCAGTGAAACCGGATCCAAAACCCCCATCAGCACGACTAGGCGTGGACCCAGTCTACACAGCCATCAAAGTCTACCTGATCGGATAGGGAGACAAACCTGGGAAACTCCAAAAACCCCTTTGGACCTCTCCAGTAGAAACACCACAAACCATTTTTTCAAGGTTCTTAGGTAAACTGAACTACATTGAACATGAATGTCGCCTATACTGTCTGACCATTATAGAAGGACGTGTCAAACTGAGTTTCCATTTTAAAACAGGATCAGAGATCAGCCTGATGTGCTCAGACTTGTTTGAGGAACCATGCTCTCCCTCGGTAAACCATTTCAGGTCGAAGCTTGTGATGTAAGCATCACCAGCCACACCCAAGACCGATCGTGCATCACTAGTTGGGTGGGGCTAGACATCACACTCAAAGACGTCATTCTGGTGCACCCCATCTACCGGTGTACATTAGACACAGAGCCTTTTCTTGGTAGCCAGGACCTGCTGGACAGGCTGGCCCCTCTCATTGACTGCCACCAGGACCAACTCTGGGTCCAGGTGAAGGTGCCAAAACCACTGAGCAAGCAGCAAACCATCGTTTGTGACCAACCAGGTTGGCAGCTTAGAGGAGCCCAAAGAACCTCTCAGGCCCTCGTCAGAGCCAGTCATGGGCACCTCTGGGACACAGCTGCACCCAGCCACCCAGGAAACTCCTCCCAGATGCAGTCATGCATCATTTCTTTGCTCTTTAAAGAACCCAGGTGTGAAAACGTACAAACCCGAATTGGTGGAAGATGTACACCTGGAAACCACGTTCATGCCAGAAGTGCTTCTAGCATTGTAGCTGGAAAAAGGATCAACCAGTAGAGAGCTGCTTGACCGCTTGTGCCAAGAAGATCCCCTTTTAACTGAGGCACAACACAGCCACACACTCCTCTTAGCAGACGGGCTCCGCCCTCGCCTTAAGACTGCCAGAGGGTGCGCCTCCAGTGTGCAAATTGGCATAAAACAGCTCTCCCATCCTTTCAGCATTGCTCCAACAGACCAAAGGGGGGTCATATTAGCCTGCACCTATTACTCTCCTGTACGGGGCCATAGGAGCTACAAAACCACACTCCAAGAGATGGTGTTCTGGTGTAGGACCATTTTAAAAAGGTGCATGTTTCAAAACTCACACTAACATGCACTAACCACTAACAACTTCCTTTAACAGAAACTGTTAAAAATAAAACTACTTTAGGAGCGGGTGGTCTGATCACTGAGCTAAAGAAGGCATTTTATTATGGTAAAGACAATAATACTGTTTGATCTAGTTAAAACAGAGCTTTATGCTTCCACACTACCTTCCAGGACACAGTGTTTTTATTGTAAGTTTGCACGCTATTTTTCCATTAAAACTCTGCAGGCACTGCAGACCCTCACAGAAGTGATTAAGAATGATTTTATTGACTCACATGCTGCCAGAGATTTCATACAAAATCTTATTGAGAGAGCTTGGTTCATCTGTAGACAGTCCCACTGATGCATGGATTCCTACTTGCCTAGTTCTGCTGGATTTAGTAGAGAAAATCCGAAAGTCCACTACAGCAGACGCCTTGCAACCTCCACAAACACACCTGGCTTATAGCTTGAGTAGTGCAATTCAATTGTTTTTTTTTTCTTTCTCTGTATTCCCATCTAAAAGGTTTAGAGACAGGAGTTTTATTAAATCCCATCATCACTTGAAAAAGCTAATGTGTTTATACCTGAAACCCATCTTAAACATTGGTTTTTGTTAAGATAACACATTGCATAGTCGGTTACAAACCAGGATTGACTCCCTCACATTTATTTTCCCATGGTTCATACAATACCAATGCCAATGACACAGGCTGATTCCCGTGCCTGACTGGAATTGGATGACTAAGCTATGACCCCTTTATTTGGTTATCTTGTTATTTTTTTGTTTCCTTTTTATTGTTGTTTCACTTTGCCTCAGGGTTACCAAAGCTGATGACCAAAGGAATGTGATAATGATGTGGATGTATTGTTTTTATATTTCCTCATTGACCTAGACAGGTATGAGTTAGTCAGAGTTTATCCCTGCCCAAGCTAACCTTATCCTGCCCAGTCATAAGCCTTTGAGAAGTGAACTGAACTGTGAACTCGTTCCTGCCAAGAGGAACACAGGGACAGTATTGCTTCTTCATGGATCATGGATCATTGAGTTTCAGCTCCTATGATGGATGGACCCAGTAGCTTCAAAGACTACGATTAATCACACCCTTCGAACCTAGGGGGGAATATTGGAGTCATTCATTTAGGTCGGGCTGTTCGACATGTGCAACTCAACAGACGTCGCAGCTCTGACGTCACCCGAGATTATAAAACCCTCGGATCAAACAGTTCATTTTAATAACCAATGACAAATACATTCTGATGTTATGACAGAAACTATTATAGCAGTAGGAGGATTTGAACAGTGATATAACATAGAATTAAATGTGTTTTTCACAGGTTCATGCCGCCCGGGGTAAATAGGACACACTTTCTTTCATCACCTGAAACATCTATCATAAACAATTTTTTTGTGAAAATAGACACAGTTTATGATGTTCCAGAGGGACACAGTCTGACTGGAGCTCCAGGGTGAATAATGGATGAAACCAGACTGAAACATATGAAAACAGTGGTCCTCTGCAGGGTCAGAGGTTAAACAGTTTTTGTCCGCAGTAATTTGGATATTTTTAATCCGTTCTCATCTTAACATTTGTACTGTTCATTCTAGTAGAGTACAGTAATGAAATCATTACAATTTCCCTACTAAAATAAACAAATAAAATGGAAATAACACCTACAAAATATATGTGTGTGTGTGCTATACAGTACTTTATTAATTTCTATTTTCTTTTTACTTTAGGTGATGCTCATCTCTGAGTCAGTCAGATTCTCGAATGCGACTGAAAAAGGTAAATCTTTCATAGCAGTTAAAGCTGCTACAAGATTTAATCATAAATAACCATTTAAACAAATACTAAAATATTTAATGCTAGAGGAACAGAAGGACTTTACATACTCTTGTTGAAATGAAAAAGTTTGGAAACGAGAGTAAGTTACAAACACATAGAACATAAAGAAATAATTCTGCCTGGTTTTGGTCTCCATTTCTGCAACGTTGACTTTTTTAAATCTTAACAGGGAAGCCTTACAAACCAGAAGGTGGCGCGTTTTACTCTGGTGTCGCATCAGGAGTAGCAGGTACAGCCAACTCCAACATTATGAAAGTGGTGAAGATTTCACTTAACTGTCCACTGCTATCAGTCATTGTTAGGAAAAAACACATAGAGCTTTTTGATCAAATGTAGTTGTACCTGTCAGGTTTAGCAGTTGGCAGTTGAAATAAGTGTGGTGTGGTAATTTAAACTGTAATCCAACAGTTGTGTAAGATTAAACATTGGTTGAACAATGCATCTTGAGATTTACTTTGTAATCTCAACATCTCTCCAATGACATCTCTCCAATGTATGCTGAGATCAACTGTAAGAATAAAACAAATCATTTCTTAACTGCTTATTTAAAACATTGAATTCATTATAAAACTACTTTTTAATTATTTACATTTTGCATTTTTACATATTTGATGACAGTTTACAGTGTGCAAAATACAAAATGATTTCTAATGTATGTGTATGGAATAGGACATTGAAGTCTTCCAGTTTATATTTTCTGGGGTACTTACTTTGGTCTGAATTAATGGTTGAGTACATTTTCAGTAGTTAAATAAACAAAATATAAATAAAAAAAATATATATATATTCTTTGTCATTGTTTTATTTATTAGCTTTCTTTATTGACGGTGAACAAATATATAATAAATATTAATTAATTACTTAATTAATTAATTTAATAAATAATAAATATATTCCTTCCCAAATTGAAAATAAATTTCCTTTTAAAAATAAGATGATCTCAGGATCTGCCATTTTGGACTTTGTTTGGGTTTTGTGTTTGTTTTTGATTGAGCAGTTTATTTACTCCTGCGTTGTGCTTAGTTTTGTTAGTTTTTTTCCTCCTGGCTTTAGAGCCCTTTTGTTATTATTTAGCCAATTGCTTGTTTCCGTTAAGATTAGTTGATCTTTCCCAGCCTTGCTCTTTAGTATAGTTCCTCATGTCCCTGCTCTGTCTAGTTAGTGTTCCTTCCCGATTTAGTTTTGTGTTTTATGTTGGGGTTTATATTTATATAGGTTTTCTTAGGTCTGTTTTCCATTAGTTTAGCTTTTCCCCATGCCCCTGTTTAGTTCTTCATAGAGTTACTATTTATGTTATCTTATGTTTAGGTTTCTTTTCGCTAGAGTTGTCTCTAGTTTAGTTTAGTGTTAGTTTCCCCTCCTGTCGCTGCGTTTCCTAGCTCCAGTCACCATAGCAACCTTCATTACCTCAGTTCCCTTCACCTGGCCAGCACACCTGTAAGCATTCATCTGATTAACTACTCCTCTCATTCCCATTGTTTCACCATTCACCTTCCCCGTATATAAGCTTACTGGTTTCATTTGTTCCCCGTCGCCTCGTTCTGCCAGATACCTGCTATTGCCTGTCATGCTCCTGCTTTTTTTCCAGTATCACTGTCTGTTTCCAGTTCAGCTCCTGTACGTTTCTGTTCAACTTGTCTACTGTTCCTGAATCCCTGGCTGAGCATCCTGCATTGCTAACCTCCAAATAAATATGGAGAAAACCTTACCTCACGACTCCCGAGTTTCTCCCTGCAAGCTGGTCCGACCCAAAACCATTCTATGACAGATATAGTGACTGAATTTATTTACCATCAAACAAAAAATATATATATATATATATATGTTTGTCTGACAAATGGATGCTAAAATAAGAGATTTTTACATAGTAGAAATAATATACATAAATTTAGGTATGATGCAAATAAGCGACATTAGGCATAAATGGGCACAACAGGAACTAGACAGATTTTCCAGTCTCAGTTATGTAGATTCATTTATTGATTCTGTTATTGCTAAAACAGGGCTTTGAGTCTGAATTACAATGAGTGTTTCAGTACAATCCTTGCTGTTCTATCATCGCAGTATTTCAAACACAGCTTAATCCTGCAAAATTGCAACCATCTGTAGTTCAAACTCTGGCTGCTACATAGCAGCAAACTGCTTCCTAAGCAACTCTTGGTATGTGAAGAACATCAGAATCAGAATCAGAATCAGAATCAGAATCAGCTTTATTGCCAAGTTTGTACATACAAACAAGGAATTTGACTCCGGTACACTTTGCTCTTTGGTTTTTGTTTTTGCACAACAGAATATACATATTTACAATGTACAATATACACATATATAAATAAAAAGGTGCATTTGCAACAACTGTATGCTGTTGTTTTGTATTTTATTGAATGTTCAACAGAGAAACAGCCTGAGGGAAGAAACTGTCTCTGTGGCGGCTGGTTTTAGTGAAGAGCGCTCTGTAGCGTCGCCCTGAAGGCAGAACTCTAAACAGTTTATGTGCAGGGTGTGTGGGGTCTGCAGAGATTTTAGCAGCTCTTTTCCTGACCGTAGACCTGTATAAGTCCTGGATGGAGGGAAGGTCAGCCCTGATGATTCTCTCTGCAGTCCTGATTATCGTTGCAGTCTGGACCTGTCCTGTTTGTGGATGAACCGAACCACACGGAGATGGATGAAGACAGTACAGACTGAATGATGGCAGTGTAGAAGATGACCAGCAGCTCCTGTGGAAGGTTGTACTTCTTAAGTTGCCTCAGGAAGTACAGTCTCTGCTGGGCCTTCTTCCGAACAGTGTCTATGTGTGAAGACCATCTCAGGTCCTCAGAGATGGTGGTTCCTAAGAACCTGAAGTGATCCACAGCCGACACGGTGTTGTTGAGGATGGTGAGGGGGGTGTATGGAGGTGGTGTTTTCCGAAAGTCCACCACCATCTCCACAGTCTTGAGTGGGTTTAGCTCCAGGCATTTCTGACTACACCAGTGTACAAGCCGATCCACCTCCAGTCTGTATGCAGACTCATCACCGTCCTGGATCAGTCCAATGACAGTGGTGTCATCTGCAAACTTCAGAAGTTTCACGGACGAGTCTGCTGAGGTGCAGTCATTTGTGTACAGGGAGAAGAGGAGTGGGGATAGAACACACCCCTGGGGGCACCAGTACTTATTGATCTGGTTCGGGAGAAGATGCTCCCCAGTCTCACCTGCTGCTGTCGGTCCGTCAGGAAGCTGTTGATCCACTGACAGGTGGAGGCTGGGACGTTGAGCTGAATGAGCTTCTGGTGGAGGATGTCTGGTATGATGGTGTTGAAGGCCGAGCTGAAGTCTACAAACAGGATCCTGGCGTAGGTCCCTGGGTGGTCGAGGTGTTGCAGGATGAATTGTAGACCTAAGTTAACAGCATCATCTGCCGACCTGTTTGCTCGGTAAGCAAACTGCAGGGCGTCCAGTAGAGGGCCTGTGATGTCTTTCAGGTGCTTCAGCACCAGCCGCTCAAAAGATTTCATGACCACAGACGTCAGGGCTACAGGCCTGTAGTCATTTAATCCTAGGATGGTGGGTTTCTTGGGCCATGGGATGATGGTGGATCGTTTGAAGCAGGAGGGGACCTCACACTTCTCCAGTGACTTGTTGAAGATCCGGGTGAAGATTGGAGCGAGTTGATTTGCACAGGCTTTCAGGCATGATGGGGAGACGTTATCAGGTCCTCCAGCTTTCTTTGTTTTCATGCGCTGAAAGAGCCTGTTTACATCTTCCTCAGAGATCTTTAGTGCAGGCAGAGGATCTGAAGGTAGGGGGTTGGTTGCTTTGCTGGTCGAACCTGTTCCTGAATAGGATGTGGGAGGAGTTGGTTTGAGGTGTGAATGGCTTCTTGTCATGTCTGCAGTAGAAGCCATTCAGACGGTTGGCCAGGCGAGGACTTTGTTCAGGAAGGGTGGTGGGGCTTCTGTAGGCAGTCAGGTTTCTCAGACCAGTCCATACAGCCGAAGTGTCACCAGTAGAAAGGCTGTTTTTCAGCTTCTCACTATAGCTTCTCTTGGCTGCTTTGATCTCCTTTGTAAGTCTGTTCCTGGCCTGCCTGTACCGCGCCCAATCTCCACTGCTGTGAGCTTCTTCCTTGTCCCTGTGCAGATTCCTGAGGTGTGGTGTGAACCATGGTTTGTTGTTCCCAAAGGTGCAGAAGGTCTTGGTCTGCACACACATGTTCTCACAGAAACTGATGTATGATGTCACCACATCAGTTAGTTCGTTTAAATCAGTGGCTGAGGTTTCAAAAACAGTCCAGTCTGTGCATTCAAAGCAGGCCTGTAGTATCTGCTTCGAATCCTCAGTCCACTTTTTAACAGTGTGAACCGTGGTTTGGAAGCTCTTAGTTTTCTGTCTGTAAGTTGGGATGAGGTGGATAAGGCAATGATCCGAAAGTCCCAGAGCAGCCCTGGTAACAGCATGGTATGAGTCCTTAAAAGCTGTGTAACAGTGGTCCAGTGTGTTTTTGTCTCTGGTGGGACACTTAATATGCTGTCTGTATTTTGGGAGCTCATTAGAGAGATCTGCGCTGTTAAAATCTCCCAGTATTATGATGAAAGAGTCAGGGTGTTTTTTCTCCACGTCTGTAATCAGCTCAGCAAGAGTTTTTTCCGCGGCAGAAGTGCAGCCATGCGGAGGAAAATATGAGCCGATTATTATGAACGAGGAAAACTCTCTCGGTGAGTAAAACGGTTTACAGATTATGGAAAATGACTCCAGATCCGGACTACATGTTTCCCCCAGCACTTTTATGTCTCTGCACCAACCTTCGTTTATATAAAAGCAGATTCCGCCTCCTCGCTTCTCCCCTGATAGCTCCGCGCTGCGATCCGCTCTGAGCAGCTGGAAGTCCGGTATCAGCAGTGCGCGGTCCGGGATGTTTTCACTCAGCCATGTCTCGGTGAAGCAGAGAACTGCTGATCTGCGGAGGTCCGAGTTTTTACCGGTGAGAAGAAGTAGCTCGTCCATCTTGTTGCTTAGAGAGCGGACATTTGCCAGGTGGATTGAAGGCAGTGGTGTGCGAAGTCCTCTTTTGCGGAGCTTTACCAGGGCGCCAGCCCGCTTTCCCCTCCGACGCCTCCGGCGCAGTATCCCGTAGAGCGCCGCCGCTCCGCTTGCCAGAAGCTCAGTGAACCTCGGATGGATGAAAGATGGTGAAAAAATCCCAAGAGAGGACTCTCTGATGTTGAGAAGTTCCTCTCTACTGAATGAGACCACCGAATTGTGGCCCGAGACCACAGTACTGTGGCTCGAAAAACATATAAACACAAAAAACTACAAAAACAAAGAGAGAGCGAAGCTCCGAGGCTGCCATCGTCGGCGCCATCTTGGTATTCCCATGTATTCATGTATTAATAATGTATTAATGTAAACATGTATTAATAGGAAATCGGGGCTGCATTAAGATGTGGTCTGATGTGAATTTATGACAATACTCTGTAAGGGGTTAAAGTCAACATTTAGAACGTCAACTGTACCTGACCAATACTGTTCTGGTATTCCTATTAGCATTGCCATCAGTAGAGAAGGGAATCCCAGAGGCTTTTCTACAATTACTTATACAGTATACTTTAAGATGGTGAAATTTGCTGGTTAAAATGCTGATGAAATAAAAGAACAGGACAGGAACAGACTCAAGCAAGCGCTAAAAACATTTTTTTTTTTTTTGTACCATGTTTGAATTGTGGTGATAACGTACTCGTCGTCTTCCGCTTTATCCGGGACCGGGTCGCGGGGGCAGCAGACTCAGCAGAGACGCCCAGACGTCCCTCTCCCCAGACACCTCCTCCAGCTCCTCCAGGAGGAGCCCAAGGCGTTCCCAGGCCAGCCGAGAGACATAGTCCCTCCAGCGTGTCCTGGGCTGTCCCCTGGGCCACCTCCCAGTGGGACGTGTCTGGAACACCTCCTGAGGAAGGCGTCCAGGAGGCATCCGATATAGATGCCCGAGCCACCTCATCTGGCTCCTCTCGATGTGGAGGATCAGCGGCTCTACTCTGAACCCCTCCCGGATGGCCGAGCTCCTTGCCCTATCTCTAAGGGAGTGCCCGGCCACCCTACGGAGGAAGCTCATTTCAGCCGCTTGTATCCAGGATCTCGTTCTTTCGGTCATGACCCAAAGTTCATGGCCATAGATGAGGGTAGGAACGCAGTAAATCGAGAGCTTCGCGTTTCGGCTCAGCTCTCTTTTCACCACCACGGGTGGCTTGTCCTCTTCAGGTTGGAGGGGAGTTCCTGCCTCAAGTGGAGGAGTTTAAGTATCTCTGTGTCTTGTTCACGAGTGGGTGAAGAATGGAGCAGGAGATTGACAGACGGATAGGTGCGGCTGCCGCACTAATGGGGACACTGTGCCGGTCCGTTGTGGTGAAGAGAGAGCTGGTGATAACGTTTCAATTAAATAGTTAGGTTAAGTAATACAGCCACCTACAGTAGACAACTAACTACTTTTGAAGAATCCCGGCATTGAGAAAACATTGCAGGCTACATTTAAGAAGTTACATGTTGGAATGTAAATTTCCACATTTTAGTTTTTCAAATAAATGTTCTGCATGTGAACAGGATTAAAATAATGATGCATGTACTGAACCAAAAGTAACCATAAGAACATATTTTTGGGAATTAATTGATGTACCAACAGGCCTCTAAAATGATTGTTGAATTCTTCATAAAGGTTATCTCTCCATTCACAGGAAGCTGGAACCCTGCAGCAACAGATGAAGCTGTTTATTCTGAAATCTGTCCAGGAACAGCTTTGGATAACAATACCGCCATGTAGGCGGTATCTGACTTTTCTAAAGCAGCTGGGATGGGGTCATGCTGGGAGCATAAAATGATAAATCTGCGCTAAGCTTGAGCTTTCGCATCATAAATCATATGCAGCGTAAGATATATATCATCTTTGCATCCTGTCTTTTATGATTTTAGAAATTTTAAACATATTGCAATTTTTCAACTGCCAAAAATCCACTATATTTTGATCATGCCAAAATATGTATCTGTAACTGATTATTATTTTTTTGTTTGTTTTTTGGTATTTCTGTCATTTATAGATTTCAGAAATGCATTGTCTTTATCACCCGCCAGTGTGTGGTGTAGCACAAACTGTGCAATTACTTGGTCAGGCATTATTTATTAAGATCTATTTAAAAGCAACTAGCGGTCTACTTATGCCTTCTTCATGGAATTGAGTAGTGTTTTGAGTTGGAGGTGACAATTTGAATCAATATTATAAAGAAGAAAGGGTAACTATTCCTTCAACAGAGTGTCTTTAGTCAGAGGGTTCTTCAGATATGCTGTAAGACAGACCGCTACAGGAGATCCTTCCTGCTCACAGCCATCAGCATCTACAACTGCTCTCTGAAGAAACCTGTATAAAAAGAGTTACAACAAAATGTTATTTCCCTTTTGGATGAATAGGGTATTTTTGAATTTGAATTGAATTGAATCAATGTGGAAGCCTGATAGGGTCCAGCAGAAGGTTCTGACTTCCGGATGTTGAATAAGGGCGGTTCTATTATCTCATTAAAATATGTTGGGTTTTTTTGTCAAATAAATTATGTAGCTGCGAGATAAGCTGTGGGTAGTGATCATTTATCTAATTTCAACAGCTAGTAAAGTCAAAAATGTTTTTTAAATGTCTGAAACAACATCTAAAAAGAAATTAAGGTCGTTGTATCTTTTTTTACCAGAACTTCTCATTTCTGGACAGGAAGCATCCCAGCCTTCTGTGGAAGTGTTGAAAAAAAGACATAATGTTCTCATGCTAGAATAAAACTTAGATCCTGTTTCTTCTCATAAAGCTGACCAAAACAAAATAACTCCTAGTTTGGAGTAGATGTCAGGATGGGGAACACTTTACTCGGTGTGCTGATCTTGTTGTGTAAGTAGATCACCGTCTCCGCTTGAATTGTACAAATGAAGCAAAACATTTCAAATTTGAACAACTGAATATTGGATATTTCTCCATGATCACACCCATATGTTTTTCTTATTGTGTATGAAGGTCAAACAAGTCTTTGTAAAATGCTAAATCATTTTTAGTTATGGTGCTTTTCCTGCAGTTGTAACTTCATGTTTACTTTAAGTTTTTGATTATTTGTTAATGGTATCCTATTGTTTCTTCACAACAAAGAGCAATTTAATAATAAAGTGCTGTGTAAAGGTTTTCAGTAACCCCTAATGTGACTAAATCTTTCCACAGTGCTAGATCCCAAATTGCCAATATTAGTGTGGTAAAGATTTTAATAAATGAATAAAACATAAAAAGATTCTTTGATGCTGTAAACTATTTATTTGACTCTTACAATAGACACTTGTAACCCTTTTTTTCCTAGTAAAAGTATGTGTAACATTCCAGTAACTGTGCAGGAAGTTTCCAAACTTCCTGTGGTTAAACATAGAGTCATGGCGTAACATTCGCTACAAAGAATAAAATTGTTTGAGTTCATTAGACTGAAAAGAATATCTGAAACCCTAGATGTGATTGTAAAAATATTAAATATTTTCAATGAAGCAGATAACTCTCAGTATAGAGTAGCGGCCATGCTGAATGTGAGGGTGGGACACATCTGGTTTTAATTTAACTTGTTTAATGTTGGAGGTTTTCACTTTCATTTTAGTGTGGAAAATTCTCCTTTGCTGTGGACAAGCTCCAGGTAACTTCACTTTTATTCTTTATTTTACTGATTTATTCTATGAGGATTAATCTTGTGTAAATTACTGTATCTCACCTGCTGCATTTTCATAATTTATTTAACCTGATCCATTAAAATTCCTGGTATACTAAAAACTGTGATAAATATCTTGTGTTCTAGTTCCCGTGCTAACCATTGACCCCAACTGGTCGACCTTTTATACTGGAGAATCTGTTACCTTCAGATGTGACATGAACGAGGGAGAAGACAATGACTGGGAATACCACATCAGGAATGTTAAACAACGTGTCATATATAACTCAGATAAAAGCTTCATATTAGAACATCTATATCCAGGTCATGGTGGTGAATACCAGTGCTGTGGTGGCAGGAGAGAGCTACATAGCATAAAGTGCAGTAATACTGTCCTTATCACAGTTTTAGGTAAGATCTAAACGATTTTTTCACATTACTAAGTTGCTTATGAAGCCCCTGCATATGTTTCCTGTATTTTAAATTCAAACTTGGAGCAGATTTTCTTTTTTTTTTTTGCTCATCTAAAAAAGTTTGGTGGTAAAATATCCCAGATTTTTAGTTTTTACTATCTTGGGTTGCAAATCACTAAAAAAGAAAAGTACAGACTGAAAAAAAACACGATTTAGCTTTTTATTTTAAGAATAAAGTATTTCACATGATGTCTTGATGCAAAAGAACCACTGTCTCACAGTGTCTCACTTAGTTAAACTTACCAGAACATTTTTACTCCACATAAATGCTTGTTATTGGTGTTTTTGATTATCCTTGCAATGGTTTGTTTTTAATAACTTTAGATGCACCCAGAGCCTCACTCACAGCAGGTTCAACAACCATACCAGTAGGAGGCAGTGTGACCCTGAGCTGCTCTATGGGACCCTCTGCTGGATGGAAATACAAATGGTTAAGACAAACCTCAGGCTCATCTTATGTTTTAGTCAGATCAGATAATGAAGAAAACAAAGATATCGCTATCACAAAAGGAGGAATCTACCAGTGTGGGGGTATAAGAGGAAACCCAAACTTCTATTACAGTGGCTGGGTCACTATTCAGATAACCAGTGAGTTTGATTGCTTTGTTTAATATACAATGTTTATTTTTGTATCCTGACTCTTTATATCTGTTGGAAACAGTTTCCAACAAGGTTTTTGTGACACGACAACCAAAGTGGCCTCAGACCTTCAGTGGTGAGACGATCACTCTGACATGTGAGGTCCAGGGAGGAGAAACCACTAAGTGGATGTATGAATGGTGGAGATCTGGCTCATTTATATACAAGACAAACAGTAAAGACTGGACTTTCAGAGTTTCTAAGTTCAGCAGTGGAGACTACATTTGTCAGTGTAGAAGGACAGATGACTGGTATTCCTTAACAACAAGGAGTGAAGCCATCACACTGTCGGTATCAGGTGAGTCATGTTTGTTGTCTATTTATATGTTGAATTAAATGTTCCTTCTACTGGAGCGCTATTTTCTGACTTAAAACCTGACTAGGCTGCCATATTATTGTTCAACACCAAAAGTGGCCAAGCCAGTTTGTTTTCCATCTTTTGTCAAGATGAAATAATTATGCTGTAAATGCTATAACTTCAGCTATGATGAGCTTATTCATTGAAAATCAGTGTCAACATTTAAATTTCTCGTGATGAGCTGTGAAATGTTTAATATTGTTTAAAATATTCCAATAATGACAAATACAGTTGAGCTATTTCAACTTTGGGTACTATTATAGGATTTAAACGGTAAATTCATTGCTATATCTTTGATCACTAACAAGCTTCATTGTTATGATCTTCACCCAGTTATGATCTGACCCTTCATTTTATTTATCTGCTGTGTGTATGTCGCCACCCTGTGTGTCTGGTTATTATTGTCTCTACAGATGGAGACAGCCCACACTGTCGCACAAATCTGTGATGCACACAGACACCATTACTGGACTCTAGTGGGCGAGCAAAGATAACAAAATTTAAACAGTAGAGCAGACTGGAATCTGCATAGGCATTAAATGCACTGCAGGAGGTCATGAAATAAACTTGATCTTTGTTTTATGTCAGTATACAGAAAATGTATCTCATATAATATAATTTAGGACTAAGAAAAGCAACTGAGAAAATTATTTTCGGAAATAGATGATCAGAACATTTTATTTATTAATGCAAATGCTTTGTCTGAAACTATCTTGAATATTGTTATCACTAATCAAGAAGAATTATTTGTCATGTGATTAAGATTGGTGGTGTTAAATGATCATCATAAACAAATAGTTAACAAGTAAACTTGTTCAACACAAGCATGTCAAAAAAGGTGACATTTTTTGAGATCAAAAAACTGCAGCTTTAATTTTAAAGGTCACTAGAAGTCAGGAGAGTGGTACTTAGATTTTCTGCGAGATAAACAGGAAACCCTGGCAATATTTTCTAATATGTGCTCTTAAAACAATAGCAGGTACATTAAATGCCCAACTGAGAGCTGACAGCACAGAGCTACCAGTAGGAGGCAGAGTGACCCTGACTTGTTCAATGAACTCATCATCATCATCATCACCATCATCCTCGGATTGGAAATATTTCTGGTACAGAGGTGATAAATCCTCTGAACCTCTGACCAAACAACAAGCTGTTTTCCCTTTAAATGGAAAAATCAGTGTCTCAGAGGAAGGCCAGTACTGGTGCAGAGGAGGAAGAGGAGAACCGGTTTACTACACAGACTACAGCGATCACATCAGAATCAGTAAGAAGAGAGATTTTAACATTTTAACTCTGGTACAAATTGTCAAAATTAGCCCAGTCTTTTATTAGAACAAGGTATAATTTGATGATTCTTCTCTTTTGTAGTGATATTTAGAGATGACCATTAGCAGCTGAGTTTCTTTTTCAGCATCCCGATCAAATGCAGATGAAAACAGACCATGGCACTCAGAGAGAGGAAATGTTGTCTGAAAAAAAATATCAAAAGGGTTGTTTCCAGTAACTATTTGAAAGAAATACAGTTGGTTCATATATAAACCATATCACTGTAATAATGTAGTTGGAACTTCTGGTTTCCATTAAATTGTTGTAACATTTAACATTTTTAAAACATCACTGATTAAATTGTAAGAATTATGATTATTGATTAATTCATATTTATCAAGAATTATAATTTAAAATCCTAATTTGAAAAAAATAAATTTCTTAACCAAAAATCGTTACTTACGAATCAAAATCAGAGATGTCCTCTGGTATTGTAATTATGGCTTAAATTCTCTGTAATAATTGATAACTATTTCTAGATGTCACTGTTTAATCAACCGCTTCACTTTACCTTATTTTGACAGACAAATCACTCTTGCTCAAAATAAACTCAAACACTCTCTTTTATCTACGTGAATATTTATTAAATCAACAGCGCTGATACACCTCGCTATTCTGATTCAATAATCTTCACCTAATCAAACATGCAAAGTTCTACACAAAAAGGGTAAAATAACTAACTAAACAAGATAAAACAACATTGAGTGTGTATGACAGTCAAACCAGCAGACATGGCAAAAACAAGAGAAAATATGGTACTGAGCAAAGCTTTGTGAGACATGTACAGCTTCAAATGAAAACCCACGTGTGGTTTCTTCTCCAGAATGATGCACCTCCGTTGCGTGGTAATCGCGTCTCTCGCGTCTTTCCAGCGGGAGGAAAAAGCAAAGGTGGGGCATCTTCCTTGTCCTTATGTAGCCCACTGTGACATCAGAGCTGCAACGCCCCTTCCTATCAGCTGCAATGTGGTTGTAGACCATCCTGGGGTATATAGTAGCAGATGACATTGGGAGGTAGAGTAGCAAACAGATGGTCCAACAAAATCCTAACTGAATTGAGATCTTTGAGTTCAGATGATTCTCAAATTTAAAATAAATTCAATTGAATTTCAGCTTTTTTTATTCAGTAAACCATTTAGTTGTTTGAGATGCATAAATTCTTAGAATGTTAATGTGGATGCGCTGTAGATTTCTGTCTGCTCTCAAGCTTGGGATCACATTTGTCTGCAAACAGAGAATGATGTGATCAAATTTAAATATCATTTTTCTTCTCGAATGTTTCCCAGTAACCGTGTCCAGTCCTGCTAGCGTTTCTCTACCTGTGATGTTGATTGTTGGACCAGTTTGTGGAATCATTCTCATTATACTCCTGCTCTTGTTGTGGCGCTACAGACGGTCCAAAGGTGAAAGATTTTCCTGGCCATACTGGATCTGATCGTCCATCTAAAAACAATGAAGTTAATCAAATATTTCTGTATTGCGATGTTTTAACACAAACAACAACGAGTTTGGGGGCTTATGTTAATGTAATAACCAATGTCTTTTTCACAGGTGTGTTCTGCATCAGGTCAGTTTCTTATAATTTCATTTATTTTTATTCATAACAGAAAGTTTTGGCAGTTTTTATGAAACTCTGCATGTCTGTCCTGTTTTAGATGTAAGGTCTTAAAGCACACCAGTCAGACCTCCACCACAAGTCATGGAGTAAACCAGGCTGGGAGTCATGAACACACCTTTCCTCTTCAGGGTTCAGTCTTTAACTCATCTTTTTTATTAGTTTCTTTCAACATAACCTTATTTTAAAATGGATTTTATCTTTTTTTTGTTTAGGTTGTACTCATCTTTATGATTTTATCAAATCCTCTGAAGTTGTTGAAAATGGTGGAGTATATCTTTTAAAGCAGCTGAAGTGTTATTCATTGATACATGAGGATTAATAACTGTTATAAAATTGTGAAATATTTCAATTGCAGATAAATCCGGAGAGGTCACATACTCTCTTATTGAAATAAAAAACCTTAGGAAAATGAGTAAGTTTCAATAACTAATAATGTACAACATAAGATAACGACTGGTTTTAACCTTAATGTTTTTGTTTTGTTGATTATTTGGTGATCTTAACAGGGAGGCCTCATGAACCAGAGGAGGGCACTATTTACTCTGAAGTGAGAACAGAACCTGCAGGTAGAATCAGCCGAACTGTCAGTCTTTGTATTAAAATTTGTCATGTGATTACACTGCATGTAATTACATGTTAGCATGGTGCTGATCATCATCTGCCTTGGCTAACATCTACATGCTACACCTAGACATCAGCAGAAATGGGTAGTTTAGACACAGCTGAGACACAGTTAGACATGGTCTGCTTTATACCAAAACATGTGCTTGCTCCGTGCATTTGTTTTTTTCTGGTCAATCTCTTTCTGAGATTAGACAGAAAGAGTCAGACAAAACACAACCTAAATAATAAAGATTTAAACAAACCATCTCTTCATTCACAGGAAAGTGGAGTCCTTCAGCAACAGATGCAGCAGCTTTATATGAAATCAGGACAGGAACAGCTCTGGGTAACAATGCCACCATGTAGACTGCATGCTGTGATGGTTTATTCTGCAGTGAACACCTTGGCTAAAACTTATAGTAAAACATATGTTGTTACTTCATATACTTGATGTGTTTCTATAACATGTCGGTAAACAATTGTATTAACAACTGAAGCTGAGATGTCCATGCGTCAGCCAACATACCTGCCTTTTCCTTTAACCAGCTGTTATTGCACTTTTTTCATGTAGCAGTAGCTACTTTTAAAAGTCTGCAAAATATACTTTTAAATTCACTTTAACAATGTGATTGAAATTTGTCAATGTTACCCAGTGTTTAGTAAAATGTTTACCTAAAGATTTGTATTTTAGTATATACATTTTGAATCATTGTATAATGTTTTTCATTATGTCAAAAAAAAAAATCCTGTTATTGTGTAAATAATGTCTAAATGTGTAAGAACAAAACAAAAGAAAAAATGTCTATGATAGCTTTTATACAGTTCCTATTACTTAGTAATAATACAACGTCACATGCAACTTTGTCTTTAACTTTAAATTACACACTCTAGACAAGATAAAGTACAATAATGTAAACAACACATACTTATTCAGCAAGAGGTGAATAGGTATGTCATGTATTGTACACGATGATGTCAGTAACCATAGCATTTATGGTCATCTTCAACACTCCCACCTTTCGGAAGAAGTTTGGTTGTCTGCTGCAATCTCCTCTCTAGCTTTTGATTGCAGCAGGTACCAGCGCTTCTCACATTCAGACTGGTGCGAAAAAGCAGAGGAATTGACGCATTCGTCTCCTTGGAAATGCGCTCCCAAGTATACCTGTTTGTTTGTACCATTATCCTGGGACAAAATGTGCCTTTCAACACTCGTCTCTTCTCCAGTAGGCTCTGCTCCTCTGTGCAGTTATGTATGCTCCACCTTTTTTTCGCCATCAAATCAAACCTATTTATACAAGAAACAAGCACAGTAAAATGCTGACAGATGACTGTCCACTGTTATATTTTTCTAAGTTACACTATATAAGAAGGTTTGTAAATCACCCTAGAACTCCCTCTGGTGGTCGTTTATGATATTGTTTTGGGTATTCTGGGAAAAAGAAAATAAGGTAGCAGACAGAACCAAGATGGCGGAACGCAATGTCGGAGAGTCGATAAAGAAAGCTGATATCAACCTTAATACGTTGTTGTTTTGGACGAGATTTGTCCGTAAGTATTGGTTAATGTCGAACATAGTAATTGTCATTGTTTGTGTAACAGTGGTATCATAATTTGTACATTTAGGTTATTTGTGAAAACGTTTATTTTAGCTTGCAGTAAGCATGTAACCGCCTAATTCGCAATGTTAGTTACCTAATGCCATGTTTTGTATATTTCAGTTTTACGATGGTCAAAGAGAAGGCAATGGTCAGAGGCCATTCTTCAATAAATCAGCAAAAAGAAAGAGAAGTCTGTTTATTGGATCATCATTATCTTGTTGTCTGTCTGGTGAAAATTAGAGAACTCGGGCCCAGGACAGCATAGTCCACACTAATATCAAATAGATGAAAAATTAAAAGGACCAGCATGGCAAGTAAACATCACAATAAGAAAATCAAAATAATGATACGTATGTAAATAAGGTTCAAAAAATTTGACAATTGATTTAGGTTTGCTACGTTTCACCATCCTGACTTACACATTTCTTCATCCAGTCTAAATTCTATGGTCGGTTAATTTCTCTCCATTGATAACTAGGAGCGAATTTATTTTATTTTTTGTCAAACCAATCACAGCTCTTTGGAGACAGTGTCACACCTAGCAATGGGGTCAACCACACCTCCTCACTGAGACGGGAATTTCTGTCGTCTCTTTGCGCAGAGTTGCTCTCAGCAGCTAGCCCTATCACTTTTGAGCTAAGACTTCTTGGCAAGACCTTTTAGGCTATAGGAGCTATCTGAGGGGACCCTGAAAATCTTTGTAAATACGGGCCCTGTTCTTTAGCACTAAACTCAAATGTCCCATATGTCCCCATTCTCTTTAAAAAAGCATTAATGAACTGCAGCCTGAGTTGTTGCACATCCAGTTCTAACAAACACACAAAAACTCCAACTCAGGTAAAAGAAAGCCAACAACACATAGCCAAATAACTATTAATTATTAAAAGTATTAACCATAGTGTTCTCCTTCCACAGCTTTCAGCAGGTTATGTGCTGTGTGTCTCTGGTGGCCAGAAGGAAGGTAGCTGTTCCTTTTTTAGAAGGAGGGTGTACTAGTGTTTTGAGGTTAGCTCTTGTACTTTGGTTTTTTGTTGACTGAATGCAACACATCACATAACTAGAAAAGCACTCATAGAGCAGAAACCTCTGCCAAGGTAATAGGGTCACTGACGCATGTCAGCTTTTTTCCATTCTGATGAGCTATACTGTGGATAACTTCTGGCAACTGTATGTCGGCTGCTGGCAGGTTGGTGAACCGTGTGGGAATTCCAAGCTGTCGCTCCATGGTGTGCCCCACATCACCATCAAAATGCAATCATCTCCTTGTCCTAATCTGGTCACACCTTTTTGATATATATATATATATATGAAATTTTCAATAGTAGACAATATTTGGATATAATTAGGTATTTGGTGTAAATAAAAATGAACATGGGTTATTAATGTACGTTTTGAAAAGCTGCAGCAAGCATTTATAAAGAAAGAGTGACACATTTCCTGTTCTTGGTGCTGGGAAATGATTATCTCTTAATACTGTTACATCAGTTTAGGTTGACTAAAATGTCTCAGTAGGTTTTCAGTAGTACTCCATTTTTGCAGTTTTCTACCCATAGATTAGTCAGAGCTCTGTGATGTGATTAAGGCTTGGGATTTTGTTTTATAATCTAAAACTGCTTGAAGCTTCTCAACTTTCTCCCTGACGTATCTGCTGTGCTCCTTGGTCTTTATAATATGTGTTTGTGAATGTTGTCCAACCGCTGAGACATTCATGGAGCAGTTGCATTCATACTGAGATTTAATCACATATAGATGGACTCTTACTAATTAGGCGACATCTGAAAGCAATTGATACCACTGGATTTTATTTATTGGTATCAAGATGAAGGGGCCTCAATACAAACGCATGCAATAGTTTTTTGGATATTCATTTGTCAAAAATTTGGATAACCATGTATCATTTTCCTTCATGCCACATTTACCCACTTCTTTGAATGAGTCTGTGTCAGAAAATCATGAAGAAATACTAAGTTTGTGGTTGTGGAAGCTAAGAGTGCTGAGAGGTCATTCTGATTCATCCATCCTGTAAAATACTTAGAGTTTAATGATTTCCCATAAAAGACTGAACAGAGTGATGTCTGTTTTCTGGTAACAGGGGAGGTTTGGGGGTTTGTTAGAAAATGTATTAAACCTTACATTAACAGGCATTGTTCTCATTGACCCCATTGTTTCTTTCTTGGATCCAACAAAAACTTAAAGTCGAAAACCTCAGACTCAGGCCACAGATTTACAACTATGATAACAGCAACAATGCAGAGAAAGGCCTTAAGCTGACTTGAAAATATTATAGTGGAAAAAAGAAGGTATTTGAATTTAACTCTCTGACATGAACGTCAGTGTTAGTCTTAGGTTTTACTGATATTATTCACATGATATTTTTGCTGAACAAGGGGAAAATTTACTTCCTTTTTCAAAACCCTTACATTCCAAAAAACAAATGACATTTTAGGGGCTTCTCTTTGGGAAACTTTTAAAACCTGATTATTTTCATTTCCTTCCAGTATCTGATTCATATCTCCCTTTTACATCTGGGGGCCTTTTTATATGAGGTGAGACATTCTCACCTATCATGTTTTTAGAAAAAAGGGAATTTAAAAAATTGGGCCCCCCGGGGGTTTCCCCGCATATAACCAAAATGGTATTCCTTTTCCCCCGTTGTTCTTTTTCCCCTTTAATAAACCCTTTTCTTTTTCCTCCGGTTTTTCTTATTTCCTTTTTAAACGGGGGCCCCCCCCATTCCCCCCTTTTCGGGTTTTTGCTTTTCTGGTCTTGGGGTTTTTTTTTCCTTTTCTCAACTCCTAAAAACTTTTCTCCCTTTTGGGTTCAATTTTTCTTCTTTTTTTTCACTTTTTTTTTTTTTCATTTTTTTTTTTTTTGGTTTTTCCTCCCTTCTCATTTTCCCTCCTTTTTTTTTTCCTTTTCTACCGTTTTTTTGTTTTCCCTTTTATTTGTGTAGGTTTTAAAATTTTTTTTTTCCAATCCCTTTTTCTTTTTCCTCCCTTTCTTCCCCCCCTTTCCTTTCCTCCGCATTTCCCCGGGGCTCCTTTTCTCTACAACGTCCCTCCCAATTCCCCTTTCTTACCCTTTCCCTCCTCGGTTTTCCTCTTCTGCGGTTCTCCACACGCCGGGAACCCCCGCTCTTTATCGTTTTTTAATTTTATTTCTTCACGTTGGCTGCCCCCCTCCCTTTTCCACCACGTTCCCTGCAAAACTTCTTTCTTTTTAGTCTTCTTTGGGGTTTCCTGCTTTTCCCCCCCTGTTTCCAAAAAAACTGCCCAATCCCTCTTCTTCCCTCCCGCCCAAAATTCCCCCGAAAAATGTCCCCCCAAAGCGCGTTTAGGTGTTTGAAAAGATCCGCTTGGTTTCCTTCCCAAAAACCCTTCCTGTGAACCAAAAAAAGGAAACCCCGTTCTACTTATGAGAACGAAAAGTCCCTAACAAAGACAATGCCTACTAATGTGAATGAGTCTGTATGTTGTTAGTACTTATTTAGTTTTTACCTTATTTAAGACCTGATAAAAATCAGGTTTAATTTATTTATTCACTTATTTGTTAACTTAGTAATTAATTATCTCTGATTAATAAACTATTAAAATAGAAATAGAGTCTAGTGTGCTTCTTCTACCACAGCTTCTGGTTAGTGGAAACATCTCAACAGGAACCCAGTGCAGTGATGTCAGTGTTTATTAAAAGACATTCTGATCTCATTCTGAGATAAAACTTTGATCCTGTTTCAGACGGCTCCATTTTTCTACAGACGCTGCATTTGCAACTTGTCTTGTTATGAAAGGACAAATATTTGACCAAAGCAGAACAACACATCATTTTGCCTTACGGTCAGGATGAGGAACATGTCATTCAGTGTCCTGGGCTTACTGTGTAAGTAGATCACTTTCTTTGTATGAATGATAATGAAGTAAATGTCTAAAATAATAAGAACTGGATGTTTCACCTTTGTCCACTAAAATACCTGCTTTATCTTCTCGTTGATTTTTGTTAAATTTAAAAGACCTATTCTCTTGCACTGCTTCTTCTGCTGTTGTAGTATCCTTTCTGCTTAAAGTATTTAATGGCCATACTTTATTTATTACTATTTGGTCATGGTGTCTGTGCTGCAATTATTTCGAAACACAGTGTAACTTAATAATAAAATTAGGAACATATATATTCCTGTGCAAATATTTTGAACAGACCCCTATTGCAAAATCAGAACTGTAGACCCAGTACTGTTAATGTGGGAGCAATGAAAATGTTCATTTGACAAATAAGAGCAATGCAACGTGCTGTGATGCAAACGGCACAAATTATTACTTACAATGAAAACTTTTATCACTTTTTTTACAGCAAAAATGCGTTTGAATTCATCAGATGGAAAAAAAAACAATTATCTACACCTTTGGATCTTATTCAAACAAATAAATCCATAATATTTTAGAAGAACTTGTTTCATTTATTAAAAAGAACAACCGAGTCAGTGGTGAATGTGAGGGTGGGACACGTAATGTAATTTAACTTATTTAATATTTATAATGATGAAGTTTAAACCTTTATTTCAGTGCTGAACACACTCCTCTGTTGTGGACAAACTCCAGGTAAGTTCAGCTTTTAATCTTTATTTCAATTATTTATGTTGTCAGGAACTGCCTCCAGTTTATTTCTGTATCTCACATCTTATTATGTTTTTCTTTTTCCACAATTTTCTACTTTATGTGTTAACATTAATTATAAACCAGAACAGAAATGTGCTGAATGTTGGTTCTGCTGTAGATGCCGTTCTGACTATTGAGCCCAACTGGTCGACTTTTTATAGAGGAGAGTCTGTTACTTTCATCTGTGACATGAATGAAGGAGAAGAAACTGACTGGAGATACCAGATCAAAAGGAATGGTCAAAAATTTCTCCCTACAACTCATATAAAAGCTACAGATTAGAACATCTGTATCAGAGTGGTGAATTTCATTGCTGTGGTCTCAGGGGGAGCTCAGATAAACCAAAGTGCAGTAATACTCTCTCTGTTACTGTTTCAGGTAAGCCCCAAATATTTTAAAAACATGACTAAGTTTAATATGACTGCCAGCCCTTATAAAGCATTAATATTCTTATTTTATTTCATTTCATACATTTAATCTCATTTATTTGTACATATAATAGTGGTTAAATATCACACATGCAGAATTACTGTGTTTTTCTTGCTATGAAGTAAAATCAGTTGCAAGTAAAGATAACAAAAAGGACAAACAAAAAAAAAAAGGAAACGTGATTAACCTTTATTTAGGACTATGATCATGTTTAATTTGAGAGCAAACCACAGGATCTATTAAGTAATAAGAATTTACTTTTTTCTCTCTACACAATGTCAATCTTTAAATACAATGACTTTTTTAATTTCTAAAAAGTAAAAAAATAAATAAATAAATTTAACAAAATAATGCAATGGCAGCTTGGTACACATTTATACATCCTCACAGTAAATGTAAATATTGTTGTTTAAACTTAGATAAACCCAGAGTAACACTGACAGCAGGTTCAACAACCATACCAGTAGGGGGCAGTGTGACCCTGAGCTGCTCTGTAGAGACCTCTGCTGGATGGAAATACAAATGGTTCAGAAGGACCTCAGACATCTCTGAAGTTGACGTCAAAACAAGGAGGAATCTACAGGTGTGATGGAGTGAGAGGAAACCCAGACTTCTACACAAAAATAAGTAATGACGAAACTATTAAATGTAAGTTCAAAAATGAATTTGATACTTTTTGAATACTATTAGACAAAAAAAATGCACCTGAGTTTTTGCTTTTGATTTCTATGTTTCTGCTTGTATCTTGACTGTCTATATCTGATGTAAACAGTTTCCAGCAAGGTTTTTGTGACACAACAACCAAACCAGCCTCACATCTTCAGTGGTGAGACGATCACTCTGACATGTGAGGTCCAGGGAGGAGAAACCACAGAGTGGATGTATGAATGGAGATCTGGCTCATTTATATACAGGACAAACAGTAAAGACTGGACCTTCAGAGTTTCTGAATCCAGCAGTGGAGACTACATGTGTCAGTGTAGACGCAGAGATGACTGGTATTCTTCAACACAGTGGAGTGAAGCCGTCACACTGTCAGTATCAGGTCAGTCATGTTGGTTGTTTTTTATTTTCTTGTAGCCAGAAGCCAGAATAACATCTTATATTGACAATTAGTTAAATATTTCTCAACATGACATTTTATGACTGTCAGATGAAATGACAGTCATTAAGTCTTTGACATACTAACCGGTCTGAAAAATGTCCTCACGATAATTCAATTCAGCTTTATTTATATAGTGACAATTCACAACACATGTTTGTCTCAGGGCACTTCAAATATCAATTCAATCAAATCATACAGATTTTAAGTCAGATACATACATTCCAAGTAATCCTAACTATCAAACAGTGCAGTTATATTCTGTTTATTATTCAAATTAGTAAAAGGTTTTTCTATCAAAGGAAACCAAGCAGATTGCATCGAGTCAGTGACTTGCAGCTTTCACTCCTCCTGGATGAGCATGTAGAGACAGTGGACAGTCGCTTATATTGACTTTGCAGAAATCCCTCATACTAAGCATCAGGAGCGTTTTTAGGGTCTCAAAACACTGGGAGGCTCCATTGTCTTCATTCTTACATTAAAAAACAGGAAATTGGTATAAAGTTGATTTTCTTAAATCTTAAGTCAAATGGTAATCTCCTAAAACACATTTATTTTAAGTATGCCAAGACCAGGAGAAATTTTCCTGGTTTATTGAGCAACACTTTTTTCTGTCTACATGTAGAACTAGACTATAAGACTGGCTGCAGCAATGAGATGCAATGTGTTGATCTGAAGGACTTTTAATGTGTGTACCTACGTTAGGATTAAATGCTTTTATTTTGATTTAGGTAAAGGACCAGACATTTTCACATCATGATGCAAATCCAGCTAGAAGCTCACAGAGAAGGTTGCTACTGTTTTCTATCACAGCCAGATATTTTAACTTTACCTGTAGCTCAGGTGAAAGTCCCTCTGCTCTCTATTCCTCCTCATGACCCTGATGATGCTCATTAGGGTAAACCTCCACCTCATGTCTTACTGGGTGAAAAAATGATTAGCTGTATTTTACAATTAGCTCACTCTAAGTCAGCATTCAGGTTTTACCGCTATCTTCAGCCTGGGTTAAGCCACTCTGCTTCCACCTGTTCCTGCACACACACATCCACCAGCCTCCCATTCTCCGGTTGGCTCCGCGGTTGCTCTGAAATGAGCCCTGTTCGAGGCGCTCAGTGTAACTTTTCAGGTAATGAAGGAGGCAGGTCGACGGCCCTGGAGTGAACTGCTGTTCTGGAGTTCTCCAGAATGTAGTCCGTCTCTGCCTGTGCGCGTAGTTGCGCATTCAGCAGTGCGCAAATAAATATTTTTTGTCTTCTCCTTTTAACTCATTGTCAGGTTAGGCAGAGTGGGACGTGATTATATGCAACAAAATTCAAAAAATAATCAGATTGTTTTTAAATAAAAATGTGCAGTCCAATACCATTTTGTGGGTGCATCTTTTTAATACTTCTAAATTTCTTCTATCAAAAAGGCTATTCAGGAAACATCCGGGGCTTCAGCCCCATAAGCCCAGGTCTGACGACGTGCCAGATGTGTATGCATGTAGCGATACTGGAGAGGAAAACTCCCTTTTAACAGGATGAAACCTCCACCAGAACAGGCTCAGTGTGAGCCGCCATCTACTACAGCCGACTGGAGGTTTAGGAGAACAGAGCGGAGACACAAAAAGAACAGAGACACACTGATCCAGGAGTACTTTATTTAGGAAAGAAAAGTGAAAAATTAATGGTTCTAGTTCCTTTAGAGGCTTCATCTAGGAGAAGAAGACAGCTAAGCAGATGGACTCTGAGCCAGTTTTGAAGTCTACCATTTGAAAGAGAGCACAATCAGTTAGTCATAGTAAAAGCTCAGCCAGCAGCTATGTCTAGGAGAGAGACGGGGTTAAACACTGAAAGACAGGGCCGAGTGTATGTTACAGGTCCTGTCTAGGGGGGGCAGACCCGCAGCAGAAGAATTTTCCTGAATAAACAGGAGAAATTATGAGACGAGAAGCAGTGTGTTCTGGTTTGAAGCAACCTCGCTTCATAGTATCTTTAATCTCAAATTTGTATTCAAAAATACATTTTCATTTACATTTCTTTCCAATCTCTATTTTACACATAAATCAAAAATCATGTAAATAAGTGTTAATAATCACGTTCTTACTACGTAACCTGATTTATTCCAATATGTATGTCCTTTAGCTTTAACACACATGCAGTACCAGAAAATAGTTATTTTACTTGGATAAATCTGTAGCTTCCCACACTATAGCAAGCTTTTTTAATTACTTGAGTATCAACTGAAATAATATTCCCCTTTACCATTGCTTGGTCTGCTAATCAATCCCCTTTGCACATTTTTTTCAACAATAATAATAATAATAATAATAATACAGAACCTTAAATATACAAAATAAAGTGTCACTATAATCACCCTTATACTGCTACAAGAACCATTTAACTTTAAAACGACGACCAGGATCCTATACCCATTACTAGCAGAGTCCATGTAACGGTGGAGCGCCGCCATTACACAGCCTCCTGTCTGCCCCATAACTAGCACACGATCTGCTTACATGGTTTACCTTTTATAAAACCACTGAAAATTTGGCTATACAGCACCGAAATAATATACAGTCCTGTTACATGTAATTTTGCATGCGTTTTGTACAATACTACCTGAATAAACAGGAGAAATGATGAGACGAGAAGCCGTGTGCTCTGGTTTGATGCAGCCTCGCTTCATTACCCTGTCCCAATACTCGCACTTCCACCCTTGTGTCCCTGAATTGCGCGTTCCAGTTGATGGGTTGGAGTGCTTAGTGTGTCCCAATTCTCCAGAGTGGTCAATGTAATGAACCATCAAATCAGAATAATAAGAACTGCGTAAACTTTAGACAGCAAGCTGTAGATAACAGTGTGATTATGTTTATCCATACTGCTTGCTGTTGCTACAGTTACTTGGAGCATCCAGTAGGTGTCCCTGTGGTTTGTGGTGTTTCTGGTTATATACTCTTCTTCTGTACAGGTTGCTGTCTGTATGCAGGTTTCCCTATATTGGCTGATGATAAATGCCTGACTTACAATCATAATGGACTGGTTATTATAAGCAAATCTACACAAGCCAACAAATATATAGTTTTTTACTGGTTTTCCAGGCTCAACATGGTAAGATACCTCTGGCTTCGGAGTTAGTCTGGGCAGTCATTAGGCCACAACACTGAAGTTACCTTTCAAACAAACACTGGCGTGGCAAGAGTCTGGTGTATCGCTTCCTGCACTTTCTTCTCCTCAAAACAGTTGCTTGTTGCAGTTTTAAAATCTTTTTTAGCAGCAAGACTGCGAAAACAGCGCTGGTTCCTTCCCTTTTTGATGTTGCAGTTACGGTGCAGAGGTGCAAGTCAATGACGTAACCCCTACTGTCCCAATTCTCCAGTTTTGCACGCTTGTAACCTGCGCACTTCAACCCCTACGTGCAATTGTACAAAATACACACTTCATAGAGGGGCGTAGGGTGTAGTGTGGGTATTGGGACAGGGCTATAGTATGAGTGGAAGCTGCAACGGTGCCGACAAGAAGGTTCCCTCCACCTGGCGGACCCACTGCCTGCCCACTACACTGCCCTCTTGTGGCGCACTCCACAATCACATTAGGAACAACCAAACAGACATCAACAACAAATGACCGCAACTACCATCTTTTTCTTCCAACTGAAGTGCCAAAAGTGAAAATAAATCAACCTCAATATAAAATAATAAACAGATGTGACTGGACATTTCGTGTGCGTCACATGTATCATCTTAGAAGGTGAGCATTAAGCTGTTGGAAGCAGCAGCTTGGCCGATGCCCCCCCTCCAGGAAGGTGAGACAGCTAAGCACAGAGCCAAGTCAATAAATGTTTTGCATTTTTTTGTGTAAACTTAGCAGATAAACCCAGAGCCACACTGACAGCAGGTTCAACAACCATACCAGTAGGAGGCAGTGTGACCCTGAGCTGCTCTGTGGAGACCTCTGCTGGATGGAAATACAGATGTTTCAGATGGACCTCAGACACATCTGAAGTTACAGTCAGAACAAATAATGAAGAAAACGGAGATATCTCTGTGACACAAGGAGGAATCTACAGGTGTGATGGAATGAGAGGAAACCCAGACTTCTACACAGAAATAAGTAATGATAATATTATTGTAATACAATGTGAGTTCAAAAGTTTGATATATATTTTTTAATACTATTAGACAAAACAATGCACCTGATATTTTGCTTATGATTTCTACATTTCTGCTTGTATCTTGACTGTCTATATCTGATGTAAACAGTTTCCAACAAGGTTTTTGTGACACAACAACCAAACCTGCCTCAGATCTTCTGTGGTGAGACGATCGTTCTGACATGTGAGGTCCAGGGAGAAGAAACCACTGAGAGGATGTATTAATGTAGGAGATCTGGGGCAGTTATACACAGGACAAACAGTAAAGACTGGACTTTCAGAGTTTCTGAGTCCAGCAGTGGACACTACATGTGACAGTGTAGACGCAAAGATGACTGGTATTCTTCAACACAGTGGAGTGAAGCCATCACACTGTCAGTATCAGGTCAGTCATGTTTGTTTTATCAGAGGTGGGTTGAAGCAGGACTGATTTACACAGTTGCTTAGTGCTGCCATACCAGCAGGGGCCGTCCAGAGGGACTGACATTGTTGCTGAAGAAATATTTATTGCATTGATAAAATATTTTACATTTTACAATTTAGTGTACAATTTTTGATAAAGCTGTTATCAAACTCACAAATGATACTGTTGTTCTAATAATTTTGCTTCTTTGTGTTTGAGCCGTGGTCACCTTCATGAACTCTGCAGTCAAACTGCAAGGAAATTAGTAGTCTATGTAACGTGTTTCCCACATTTGACTGAAAACACAACAGTGGTCCTGAGCTGTCTTCCAAGAGAGAGAAAACAATATAAATATCATGTATGCCAATAGATCTTAAATATTACCTTGTGCTGAAATAAAATGTAATTTTTAAATAACTTCTGGTACATTTTTACAGTTGGTCCTTATTGAGGACTGTATTCTGGTGGCTGCCATTTTATGATCAAAGATTATTTAATGATACACACCATCTCTACTTTAAGTCTAATAGCTTTTTTTAAGTCAAATAAAAGGTGTGTTATAAGATCAGTTTATCAAAAAACCAAAGTACAGATTGAATGAACTAACTAACACTGCTGTGTTTCTATTCTTCAGTACTTTAGAGGGTTTAACTTTTTTATAACAAGTGACCTTATGTCACTAACTCTTATTTAATAAGTTATTTGCAATATTTTGTTGAAGCCTGTGTATTTTTATAAACACTATGTGATATTTCTATAAATAAAATATTGGATCTTGACTGAGTGACCTCAGTGTGGGTGGGAGTTTTCCCCAGTGGGTCCAGTACCTTGTCTGCAGAGCACAGATTCAGGAGCTAAAATTCATGGCATGGCCCAAAGGTTTGATATGTTGGCTTCACTTTTCACTGTGTCTCACCATAAGCTGAGACAGGTTGCTCATCTTTACTCAATGGTCGAAACGCTGCAAAACTCCCAGAAAAAGTCTGATTAAATAAGAATCTTCATTGTTGACAATATTACAATCTCCTATCTATTCATATTTCTTGCTTAATGAGTCTGCAGGGAACTGATTGTGAAATGGATTTTAACTCTTTTGTTACAACAATGGAGAGAATAGTTAAAGACTTTAGCTCCAAATTGAAATACAGACTCAATAAAAACATACTGCCTTGAATGAACTCAGACTTCCTAAAACAATTGAAAGAGAGGGACCTTGTGCAATCAAAAGTAAAGGTTGAGGTGGCTCAGGCATCTATACCAGATGCCTCTTGGACGCCTCCCTCGGGAGGTCTTCCATGCGTGTCCCACCGGGGGGAGGCCCCGGGGATGGCTTAAGACACACTGGAGGGACTATGTCTCTCGACTGGCCTGGGAGCACCTCGGGCTCCCCCTGAAGGAGTTGGAGGAGGTGTTTGGGGAGAGGGAAGTCTGAGTGTCTCTACTGAGTATGCTGCCGGTTCCAGATAAAGCGGAAGACGACGATGACAATCATACTCCTAAACTTTTTGGAATATGTTTACAGAATAGTTAAAGTTCCGATTGCTGGCAGTGGTGGGTCCATAAAAAAATTGGACCTTATAGACTAAGAATACGATGTCATCAAAGTTCATGTACATGTATAAGTAGATAGACGAATACTTTTGGCAATTTAGTGTATGTAATTGCTTTCAAACTCTAGACCCTTATTTTGCCGATGTTGCAGTCATGTCACCGCGTTTGCAGGAGGCAAAATAAAACTGAAAACTGGAGGCGGCACAAACCAAACCAGCACAGGGTCGGCAAGGAGCTCATGTCATCTTGTCATCGTGTTGTTGTTGGTTGCCAGAATCGATGGAGTACAGGCAAATTTAAATTTTATCGCATACCTGCTGCCACTGCCAGACAAAAAACGATGACCTTTGTGGATAAACGCAATAAAACGAGCGGACTGGACAGAAACGATCATCAAAAAATGCTTGCGTATGGAGCGCACACTTCATATCCGGTAACAACACACCAACACAGCTAAGACAACAAAATGATAGCTTACATAACAAAAGTGTTTTTTAAATTGAAATTCAATATTATATATGAGCTTTCTAATCTGATATTAGCTGAGTTACTCACCCAGCAATGCAAGTGCCAGTTTGCCATCAAGATATAGTTGTTTCTTCTGTTTACAATGACCCAAGCCTGGTACATGGTCGGCTTCTGGCCTTGGTGCTGGCTAGGCAGAACTTCAGATAATACGACACAAAACTCATCTGTTACATTTTTGTATTTTAAGACTTGTACGTAACCCTTATATCCCCTCAGTTTTTCTTTACTATACATGCTTAGTTTCACTATCAGGTAGGTGTAGATGTCAGGCCACTCAACCAGAGGTAATCCTGTCAGATCGTCCATCCATTGGGTCAACAAATCTGGTTCCGTCTGTCAAATAACTATTGCGGTCCTGGAAAATGAGAAACCTTACATATTCAGATAAATTTCGATTTTCTACAGCCATTGTTAAATAAAACAAGCTAGTAAAACTTGCTCACCACTGTTGTTAAAGTGCTCAGGGTAATCCTTCTGCCTCCAGCTATGCCCCACCCACACAAAGAGGTCAATAATTACCAACTAAAAAGGGGTGTATAGCTTTAATCCCTCAAATCAATTCAAATCAAAACTTACAAGGACACTTGTTCAAGAACGGATAGTGAAGAATTATTCTGTGAAATATAGTGATATTGTTTCTTAGATGAAATATTAGAAAATCTTTAGTCTAAACTTATCTACAGGTAAACCAACGGCCCAACTTAGTGCCGATAGCACAGAACTTCCAGGTTACAGGTATAAAATAAAGGTATAGATAAAAACAGACCTTAACTCCTAGAAAGAAGAAGCTAGCTTCTTCTATTGCTCAAAAGACTGACATCAGGGCATCAGGGTAAACACTGAGGATGTTTCATAGTCTGTGTGTTCAAGATGGAAGTCACATTTTTCTGCAAACAGAGAATGTTGTGATAAAATCTGTAGACAAATAAATGTGCTTCTTTTTAATGTATCCTATTTCCAGTAGCTGTGTCCACGCCTGTCAGCTCTTCGCTTCCTGTGCTGTTGATCGTTGGACCAATTAGTGGAATAATTTTCATTATTCTCCTGCTCTTGTTGTGGCTCTACAGACGGTCCAAGGGTGAGACCTTTTTCTGCTCACACTGGATTATAATTACTTTAATTAATCAGGCACACAGACTTGCTTTGATTTCATATCAGAGAAAGCAGAACATGTTTTCAATTAATGTAACAAATGTCTTTTTCACAGGTTTATTCTGCTTCAGGTCAGTTCCTAACATTTTCATTTATTTGTCTTCCTGACAGAAATGTTTTTTTGTGTTCAATTCGGTGTGTTCATAATAATTTTTTTTCAATATATTTTGGACGGACACTCTCAGAGAGCAGCAGTCAGAGCTCCACATATCATGGAGTCAACCAGGCTGAGAGTCATGGATACAGCTCTCCTCTTCAGGGTGGGAACTTCCACAAATTTTTGTCATTATTATTACTTTATATTCATTCACCTTATTGTATTCACATTTTCTATTAAGTGGTTTATTTCAGTTTAGTGTTATTATTAATGTTTGCCCCTCCTTGAACCGCCAGCTTAACGTGGTGGAGGGGTTTGAGTGCTCAAATGATCCTAGAGGCTATGTTGTCTGGGGCTTAAATGCCCCTGGTAGCATCTCCCATGGCAAACAGGCTCTAGGTGACGGGTCAGACAAAAGCAGTTCAAGAATCCTTCATGAGGACTAATATATCGAGGCACGTGACGTTGCCTGGCACTGCGGAGACGGGATCCCACCTTGGAGCCAGGCCTGGGGTCGGGACTCGCCGGAGAGCGCCTGGTGGCCGGGTTGCTCCTCGCGGGACCCGACCGGGCCAAGCCCAAACGAGAGACGCGAGGCCATTCCCCAGTGGGCCCACCAACTGCAGGGGGAACCGTGAGGGACCGGTGCAAAGAGGATTGGGTGGCGGACGAAGGTGGAGAGCTCAGTGGCCCGATCCCCGGATGCTTAGGCTGGCTCTAGGGACGTGGAATGTCACCTCGCTGGGGGGGGGGAGGAGCCTGAGCTTGTGCGGGAGGTCGAGATATATCAACTAGAAATAGTAGGGCTCACCTCCACGCACAGCGTGCGCTCTGGAACCCATCTCCTTGAGAGGGGCTGGACTCTCTTCTACTCTGGAGTGGCACACGGGGAGAGGCGGTGGGCTGGTGTGGGTTTGCTTGTTGCCCCCCAGCTCAGTCGTCTCGTGTTGGGGTTTACCCCAGTGGATGAGAGGGTCGCATCCCTGCGCCTTCGGGTTGGGGATAGGTCTCTGACTGTCGTTTCGGCCTACGGGCCGAGCGGTAGTGCGGAGTACCCGGCCTTCTTGGTGTCCCTGTCGGGGGTGCTGGATAGTGCCCCTCCCGGGGACTCCATTATTCTGCTGGGGGACTTCAACGCCCACGTGGGAAACGACAGTGACACCTGGAGAGGCGTGATCGGGAGGAATGGCCTCCCCGATCTGAATTTGAGTGGTGCTTTGTTATTGAACTTCTGTGCTTGTCCATAATGAACACCATGTTCAAACATAAGGGTGTCCATCAGTGCATTTGGCACCAGGACACCCTAGGCAGGTGGTCAATGATCGACTTTGTTGTCGTATCAGACCTTCGGCCGCATGTTTTGGACACTCAGGTGAAGAGAGGGGCTGAGCTGTCCACTGATCACCACCTGGTGGTGAGTTGGATCCGCTGGAGGAGAAGAAAGCCGGACAGACTTGGCAGGCCCAAGCGCATAGTGAGGGACTTCCACCTCCGGGAGAGCTTTGACCAGATTCCGGGGGATGTTGGAGACATAGAGTCAGAGTGGACCATGTTCTCCGCATCTATTGTTGATGCTGCTGCCTGTAGCTGCGGCCGTAAGGTTTTCGGTGCCTGTCACGGCGGCAATCCCAGAACCCGGTGGTGGACACCGGCAGTAAGCTGAAGAAGGAGTCCTATCGGCTGTGGTTGGCTGTGTGACTCCTGAGGTGGCTGACGGGTACTGTGAGGCCAAGCGTGCTGTGGCACAGGCAAAAACTCGGGCCTGGGAGGAGTTCGGTGAGGCCATAGAGAAGGACTACCGATTGGTCTCGAAGCGATTCTGGCAAACCGTCCAGCGCCTCAGGAGGGGGAATCAGTGCTTCGCCAACACTGCTTATAGTGGGGCTGGGAGGCTACTAACCTCGACTGGGGACATTATCGGGTGGTGGAAGGAGTACTTCGAGGATCTCCTCAATCCTGCCATCACACATTCCCTGGTGGAAACAGAGGCTGGGGACTCGGGGTTGGACTCTTTCATCACCCAGGCTGAAGTCACCGAGGTGGTTAAAAAGCTCCGCGGTGGCAAGGCTTTGGCGGTGGATGAGATCCGCCCTGAGTACCTCAAATCTCTGGATGTTGTGGGGCTGTCATGGTTGACACGCCTTTTCAACATTGCATGGCGGTCGGGGACAGTGCCTCTGGACTGGCAGACTGGGGTGGTGGTCCCCCTTCATAAGAAGGGGGACCGGAGGGTGTGTTCCAACTACAGGGGGATCACACTCCTCAGCCTCCCTGGTAAGGACTACGCCAGGGTATTGGAGAGGAGAGTCCGGCCGATAGCCGAACCTCGGCTTCAGGAGGAGCCGTGTGGTTTTTGTCCCGGCCTTGCAACACTGGACCAGCTCTATACCCTCTACAGGGTACTCGAGGGTTCATGGGAGTTTGCCCAATCGGTTAACATGTGTTTTGTGGAGCTGGAGAAAGCATTCGACTGTGTCCCTCGTGATGCCTTGTGGGGGGTGCTCCAGGAGTATGGAATCGGGGGCCCTTTATTAGGGGCCATCCGGTCCCTGTACGAGCGGAGCAGGAGTTTGGTCCGCATTGCTGGCACTAAGTCGGACCTGTTCCCAGTGCATGTTGGACTCCGGCAGGGCTCCCCTTTGTCCCCGGTCCTGTTCATAACTTTTATGGACTAAAGTCAAGAAGAAGAGGAAAGGTAAAGATATAGTCCGCATTTATTTATAGTTCTTCATGCTAACATTTTTTTTGTTCATCTGCTGTCTCTCTGGAAAACTATATTATCATAATTAATGTGTATCACTGTTTCCTCATTGACAGGAAAGCAGAGTCCTGCAGTACCAGATGGATCAGTTTATTCTGAAATCAGAACCCGAGCAGCTCTGGATAACAATGCTGTCATGTAGGCTGCAGACTGTACTGCTTTAGAATGAAATGTATTATATGGGTTAAACTTTTAACAACATTCTCATATCATTTATTGTGCCACATTTTTTATGTGCTCCAGCTGCAAGTCTTCAAAGAACTATATTGGCTGAACAAACAAATATTTTATGAAGCTGCAGCAGGAGAGCCTCGGTAGTGTAAACAGATATTATGTTGTAAAATGTCAAGTAGACATTGAGTTGGACATGTTATACCTATTTTTAATATAGTTAATTTTAGGGTTGCAGGGGTTTTATCCATATTTCACTTTCTGTCCATTGCTGTTCTACACTCTTCCACAGATGCATTAGTTTTACAAACCGGATTCCAAAAAAGTTGGGACACTAAACAAATTGTGAATAAAAACCGAATGCAATGATGTGGGGGTGCCAACATCAAATATGTTATTCAGAATAGAACACAAATCACAGATCAAAAGTTTAAACTGAGAGAATGTATCATTTTAAGGGAAAAATATGTTGTTTCAAAATTACATGGCGTCAACAAATCCCAAAAAAGTTGGTACATTCAAGCGCTGGCTAAATGCTTAGATGAAATCAATGCTTGGATGGGCCAAAATTTTCTTCAGCTGAATCAAAACAAAACTGAAGTAATAATCTTTGGACCAAAGGAAGAGCGTTTAAAAGTTAGCACACAGCTTCAGTTAATACAGCTAGAAACCACAAGTCAGGCCCGAAACCTGGGTGTAGTCATGGACTCAGACCTGAACCTTCAGAGGCACATAAAGACAGTAACAAGGTCGGCCTTCTATCACATAAAGAACATCTCCAGGATTAAAGGACTAATGTCTCAGCAGGACCTTGAAAAACTAATTAATGCGTTCATCTTTAGTAGAATTGATTACTGCAACGGTGTCTTCACAGGTCTGCCTAAAAAGTCAATCAGCCAGCTGCAGTTGATCCAGAACGCTGCTGCCTGCGTCCTCACTAGAACTAAGAAAGTGGAGCACATCAGCCCGGTTCTAAAGTCCCTACACTGGCTCCCTGTAGCTCAGAGAATAGACTTTAAAATACTTCTGTTAGTCTATAAATCACTGAACGGCTTAGCACCAAAATACATTACAGACTTGTTGTCAGTGTATCAACCACCCAGACCTCTCAGGTCTCCTGGCTCAAATCTACTCTGCATACCCAGAACCAGAACCAAACCTGGAGAAGCAGCTTTTAGTTCTTATGCTCCACTAATCTGGAATAAACTCCCAGAAAACTGTAAAAGCGCCGAAACCCTAAGTTGCTTTAAATCAAGATTAAAAACTTAATTGTTTAGAGTGGCCTTTGACTGTGCCATCTAAACATTATTACCTACGTTTTCATTTCAGTTTTCCTTTCATTTTCTTATCCATCATTCTATTCTCTTTATTTTATTTTTTTTATTACCTCTGTTGTTTGATTTTCTGTATCATTGTAGTGTTTTTCCTTATGTACATCGTCTTGAGTGCCTTGTTGCTGAAAAGCGCTATATAAATAAACTTGACTACTTTAGCGCAGCTGAATTGTATCCTAACTTGAATAAAATACAACAAAATTTTTCACTCTTTGTTTCATTGCAGCAATTTGCCAAAATCAAAAAAGTTCATATTATTTCTCATTAATGTACACTCAGCATCTTGACAGAAAAAAAGAAATGTATACATTTTGCAAATTTATTAAAAGAAAACTGATATATCACATGGTCATAAGTATTCAGACCCTTTGCTGTGACACTGTTATTTATCTCACACAGTTTCTATTTCTTCTGATCCTCCTTGAGATGGTTCTACTTGTTCATTGGAGTCCAGCTGTGTTTAATTAAACTGATTGGACTTGATTAGGAAAGGCATACACCTGTCTATATAAGAGCTCACAGCGCATGTCAGAGCAAATGAGAATCGTGAGGTGGAAGGAACAGCCCAAGGAGCTCAGAGACAGAATCGTGGCAAGGCACAGATCTGGCCACGGTTACAAAATAATTTCTGCAGCACTCAAGTTTCCTAAGAGCACTTGGCCTCCATAATCCTTAAATTGAAGGAGTTTGGGAGCAGGTGGGGTCACTCGCTGCCGATAACCAAATGCTTAGGAATAACGTTAAACAGCTTACCAATGGGATGACGCAGCTGTCTGGTGAAAACAAGAAAATGAAGTAGACCATCCTGGACATCCAAGCTCGGGGCATGCGGACCAATCTTGTCTACTCCGGGATCTCAGAGCAAGCAGAGGATGACGCTGAAGCCTCGGTTCGTGAATTCCTCCAACATCAGCTGAAACTATAACTTTCCATCGTGTTCGCCGGCTCAGAAGTGTTGTAGAAAAATTTGTTTTTACCAAGACATAGACCGATGATTGTCACTAAGAAACAGCTTTATTATAATCTTGCAAGAGAGAAAGATTTTTTACAGCATTGGAGATGCGCTCAGTAGTGCTGCCAAATCGTTCTGAATAGACAAAGCTCTCCTTATGAGCTACAACAGTTTTCAAGGTAACTCTCATGAGACCCAGAGAGACGAGGTCCCAGACATAATCTTAGCAGTGTGGCATACATATTAGCTTACACAGGTGCAAGGAATAGGCTGAGAAACCATTACTCTAAGACTATATAAGAAGAATGGAACAACACTGAGGGGTTCTAATACTTTTGTCAGTTCCTGTAGAGTATCAAAGAGCAAATCAAGCAGGGCAGTAAAAATTTCCATAGCAATCCACCCTCTTCGATAATAATGAAACTAGTTTCATATGTAATCAAACACTGAAGAAAACAAAAGAAATTTTACTGAATGACAATGAAGGGAAAGTATAAAAAAATGTAATTTAAAAAAGGTGAATTGATTAATAATAAATATTAACAATAAAATTTGTAATAAAAAAATAATAAAAGAATGTTTAATAATAATAAAAACGAATAAAAATGTATTAATTGGTAGGAAAAAAATGAGTAATAAAACTGATTACTAAAAACCACAAATTAAAAATTCCAAAACTACCATAACTGTCAAACCTCTGTGGGGAAAAAACCCCGATCTGTCGGAGGAAAACGTTGGGTGTAAAAAAACCCCCATCAACTAACTCTGTGGGGGGAAATTAATGTAATCAACAACATTTTTAAAGGGAATGACCAGAAAAAACCGAATACACAAAACAATATAATGAATTAGAACACTCCAAAAATCAATTAAAGTAAAAAAAAAAAAAATAAAATTAATAAAATGAAATAATGATTCACCAACTTTAAACTGTTGGGTTTGTTCGACACACATCTACATCATTAGAATCAAGAAGATTATGTGAAAGATGGAAAAATTGAACATTGATAAAACTTGTAAAAAAAAAACATCATTATGAGAGTCACTTTCAGACTCATCAGAGCAATCCAAGGGTTCCCCCTTCACCTATGAGGAGGGGAATCTGATATGACCTCCCCAAAAAATAAAACCCTTCCATTTACCAAAGGTATTAGTAAACCCAAATCAGACAAAAAATCAGCACCAGAGTCAGGGTACCAGGGAGCCAGGGTGCAAATTCCCATCCAAGAGCTCTGGTTCCCGAACCAAAGGACCTGTTTTTTGGGAAATAAAAGTACAGCATAAAAGGAAAAAACATGGCACAAAACACCTCCCTTTTAAGCAAACGGGGACATGTCTAAAGCCATTCTGGTTTTACAAGACATAAGAGAATTGGGGGATAATTGGTCAGTTACGCCAAAAACCATTTAATCTCTGGTGATGTTTGCTAAGCGTTGCATATTGTAGTGGACATAATTAATGCGATCAACGTTTTTGTTAGGAAGTAACCCAGTTTCAACCTGCAATATTACTTCAGATGATGGGGACATTTAAGTAATTGAGCAATGCTTGAGGAGGTGTGGTTGGGCTAGGAGAAGTGCTAAACACCAGTAAAATATCTAGAACTTCATCAGGAGGTTTAGGTTGATCCAAAAAAACTGAAACAAACCCAGTGGGTTCTTCCAGAGACATCAGCTCCTAAAACCAAAACAAGTTCATTAAGTTTGCATGATTAACAGTAGGCCAGGGGATTCTTCCACATTTCTCTGACAGTTATTACCAGTGTATTAAATTAGGGTGTCAGCTCGTTGGGTGGACTTGTCTCTAATCAAATCGATGTGGTTGCCGCAGGCCATGTCGAATTTAGGTGGGTTTGGGGGTTGACAGAAACCTTTTGTATTTGAATTTTCCAGTATACATAAGTCCCAGTCCGGGCCCCGTTTTGCAATTGTTAGCCTCCCAGGTGTGCGGACACAAATGTGCCACATCTGCATTCTGAAACCCCAACTGTCATAACCTCTGTGGGTACCACGTCACAGAGGTCAATCCTTGCTGCCACTGTGGTATTTCTTAGGGTTACCTTTTGGTTACCTGTCTCAGTTGTTCTGATGTGGGAAAAAAGTCGGTCAGACCTGATTAAAACTTTGATAATAAAAAAACATAACATAACCAAAAATAACATAAAAATGATGAAGACAGAGAACAAACATGCAAAAAGTCCCCTCTCTGTACATCTTCAATTTTTTTGGGAGACCCAAGGTAGATAAAAGACATCTTTTTCTCATCCGGATCTTATTTAAAGCAAAGTTGCACTGCCCCCAAAAGGGGTTTTTATGCCCATTGTAAAAACCCGTGTTCTTTTACCCACCTCTTCAATCACTCTCCAGTGATTAGTTTCAGTTTTTTGGCTTGTGGTGGGGCCCTTGTCCTTCAGGGGGAAACTCCTTTCTTTACATCCGGGATGGTTTGGGGAAGGGGCCTAGCGCTCCAGCCCGGGTTTGGGTTTGGGCGACGTCCCTAAGGAGTGGAGTCATCTGGTGGATTAGGAAGCCGTCTGCGGTAAGCAGCCACTATTCGAGCCACCAGCCAGCACCTTGGAATGGACTCTGTTTTCGTTTGGACCTCCGATGTCTCTTCCTTGGCTGGCCAATAACCCCTTGCTGCAGTTGGGTAATCTGACTGCATCCTGCTAATGGCGAAAAACTCCACCTGGAGAGATGGCTCGATATATCGGTTGCAGACATACTTCTACAGTAATAGCTGTTTTCAGTGGCCTTTACAGCTCTAGAATAAATAAAACCTATTCTGTGTTTTCATTGCACCAAAACAAAATGAAACTTATGTCTAACCTTATTTTGCATGAAATTCAAATGCAGTGGTTCATTATTAGCCCCCGGTGCTTAACTCAGTTTGCAATCATATTAAAGCTCTAAAAATCTTCAAAAAGGGATATTTACTTTTATAAGACTGGTCCATTCTGAGTCTGCATTTTATCCACTGTATCACTTTGGGGATGTCAAACTTTAGATCTGCTGGCCGTCTGAAAACCCCTTTTTTTCCAAAAGTTGGTTCAGTTACTGGAGGGTTTAAAAAATTTTGTTTGTATTTTTTCCCCTTTTCAATTTAAGCAGAAAATACTTTCATAATTACATGGATCTTCATTAAAAAATCCAGCAAAAAGGGGAAAAATTAATTAGAGGGAATAAACCCCCCCTACATTCAGACAGGTGCTCAGGATGAGCCCTTGGGGAGCTGGGCAAAAGTTTTTTTTGAAAAACACAAAAGTGTAAATTTTCTCCCCAATGTTCCACTAAGTCTTCACTGGAGATATGAGCAACCTTCCCCAAGGGCCTGCTCCCATACGTGGCCCAAAAAATTTTGTAACCCAGTGTTTAAATTTTTTTTTATTAAAGGGGACATCCCCTCTTTTGTACGCATGGTTCAACCCCATTAGTCAACATTAGCATTTGTCTTTTGTCTTTAATGATTGTAAAAAAAAAAGTTTTTGAACCAAACAACATTAAATATAATTTAAAAAAAAAGAAGGAATCATTTTCCCTTTTTGCCAATAGATTGCCCCCTCAAAAGGTTCATTTTTTGTTTCATTAATTAAAGGGGCTATTTTCCCTATTAGACTGTTTTTTTTATAATTGCGTTAGCTTCAGTTTGTGTAGGTAATGTGGCATTTTCCTTTAAATTTTATTTGAAGTCATGCATATAATTTTAAAACCTAGTTAGAACCCCCAAAAAGGGTTGATGTATTTTAAAATATTTTAGCTTTTGTTAGCTCTATGTTTTAGCCATTTACATCATTAGAATTATCTTTAAGAATGAATTAATTTGTCATCATGTATTTCAATAATTAGTATAATTAAAGGGTCTCAGAGTTCACCACTGTGATTTACCTAAAAAAATTTAGGAAAAAAAAAAAACCCGGGTTGTTTTTTTTGCAGTCACCTCAGTTTTAACAATAAAACATTTAAATGTTATGAAGTTCATTTTAATTTTTAATTTTAAAATGAGTCACAAAATTTTTTCATCATTTTTTGGTGTTTAAGATGAGTAAATTTAAATCATGCAGGTTTAATGCATAAATCCTACCAATTGAACCTAATCATTAATATAGTATAAGATCATGACTAAGGGTTTGTTATCAAAAATATTCCTTTTTTGTGGCATATCTTGAACTTTAAGCTAGTTTAATTTATTGGCACCAGGAAAAAATTTTTCAGTCCATTAAATCCCCAATGATTCTGCAAGTTAAAAAATTATTTGAAGAAGTTTAAATTTTTTCATTAACATTTTTTAATCATAAAAAAACATAAGGCTAAATTTCATGCTTTTATCCTTAATCTTTTTAAAACATGCATTTTAAAGCAGTTATCACAAAAAGCCCCCTTTAAATTTTCTCACTTTTTTTTCAGTGTGGAATCAGGAAGGGAGGGGTGAGCGTTTCCATGGAAGTTAAGGTTTTTTGTTCAAAACCTGGTAGGTGGGCGGAGACCAGGCGGAACCAACCTCTCCCCGATAGGCTGTCTGGGGTTGGGCTGTGGGCGGTCCCACGGTTTGTCCTTCCAACCCATCTTAGTGGACCTTAAAAGCAGAAAATTTAACATCAACTAAAATCAAAAACACGCTGCTTCTTAGAAGTTAAGAAGTTTTCTGAAAACTGAAGGTTTTAATCAGTTGGGGGGTTGAAAACCCTTATTTTAAAAAAATGTTTTTTCTAACATATGGAAAAAATATTCATTCCCAATGAAACAAAGACAAACATCACAGACACAGTTGGCCAAAATTTTTTGTTTTTTTTTCCCGATCAAATTGTAAATATCAAATTTAATAAATTTTTTAATGAGGTCAAATCTACTCAGTGACTTAATGAAGCTTCAGCAATTTAAAGAAATGTTCAACAATCTCTTTTCAAAAATGTGTTTCTTAGCATATCTCCAGATGCTTTGATTGATAATCATCAGGATCCTGTTTAAAGATAAGTGCACACAATTCAAAGAGATCTCAAAGAATTTAGAAGCACAGCAGCAATTTTCAATTCAGTTTATTTCAATTCAGTTTATTTATATAGCGCCAATTCACAACACATGTCGTCTCAAGGCACTTCACAAAAGTCAGGTACATGCATTACAATTAATCCAAATCACTGAACAGTGCAGTCAGATTCTGTTATTTATTCAAATTGGATAAAAAGTTTTTCTATCTAGCAGTCTCCTCTTATATGAATCCAAATGTTTTGCTGCTGAAACTCTTTGCTAATTCTTCATACTTTAAACATTGTAATGACAGCAGAATTGCTGTTCAATCTCTGTTTTTGTTAAGTTTAATTTGATCACAGCTGTATTTCAGAATTTCTCTGCTCAGGTTAAATGCAGACAATTATTTTTAGGCCGGCATTGACATTTTATGGTTATACCCAGACACTAAACAAATACAAACACTGCAGTGTTAAAACTTAAACAGAAAAATGAACAATTAAGTTTAATCCCCAACTAGATTTTATTTCATTATAGCACTTCAAAAGGAACTGGACATAATTTTCTTTAAATCAGGGTTATTAAAGTTTTGAAAGATGGGGAAGAAAATTATTCTCAGGAGCCCTCTGTTATAATTCAAATGCTAGAAAATGTTCCATTATTTGAAATATTGGTAATCTGAAATAATCTTTTGTGCCAATTTAAAAATATCTTTTGTACTAATTTGAAATTTGTTCTCTGTCTTCATCATTGTTATGTTAGGTTGGTTATGTTATGTTTTTTTTATCAAAGCTTATCAGGTCTGACAGAGCTGTTTCCACATCAGAACAACTGAGACAGGTAACCGTAAAGGTAACCCTAAGAATACCACAGTGGCAGCAAGGATTGACCTCTGTGACGTGGTACCTCGCAGAGGTTATGACAGTTGGTTTCAGAATGCAGATGTGTACATTTGTGTCCGCACACCTGGGAGGCTAACAATTGGAAAATGGTGTCCGGACTGGACTTATGTATACTGGAATTCAAATACAAAAGGTTCTGTCAACCCGAACTCTAACTAAATTCCACAGGGCCTGCGGCAACACATCAGTTTGATTAGAGACAAGTCCACCCAACAAGCTGACACAACTAGATTTAATCCACTGGTAATAACTGTCAGAGCAATGTGGAAGAATCCCTGGCCTATTAAGATTACCGTTAAGTAATCTTAACTGTTAACTGTTAAGATTATGTCTGTGACGTGGTACAGAGTTAGTTGATGGGTGTTTTATACACAACGTTTTCCATCCGACAGATCGTTTTTGCCCACACAGAGGTTGACAGTTATGGTAGTTTTGGAAGTTTTAATTTGTGGTTTTTAGTAATCAGGTTTATTACTCATTTCTTCCTACCAATTAATACATTTTTATTATTATTAAACATCCTTTTATTAATTTTTTATTACTAATTTTATTGTTAATTTTTATTCTTAATCAATTAACTTTTATAATTACATTTTCTTATACTTTCCCTTCATTGTCATTCAGTAAAATTTCTTTTATTGTTTTCTTCAGTGTTTGATAACATAGGCTGGCTGGTTTAAATCTTATTTGTCTGACAGATTCCAGTTTGTTCATGTTAATGATAAATCATCTTTAAACTCCAGGGTTAATCGTGGAGTACCACAGGGTTCAGTACTTGGGCCAATTCTCTTTACTATATATATGCTTTCAAAATTATCAGGCAGCATAGAATAAATTTTCACTGTTACGCTGATGACACTCAGCTTTACTTATCCATAAATCCTGATGAGCCCAACCAGTTAGATAGACTACAAGCATGTCTTGAAGACATAAAAACTTGGATGACTTTAAATTTTCTGCTTCTAAATTCAGACAAGACAGAAGTTGTCGTCTTTGGACCGGAGTCTTTAAAAAAGAAATTGCTTAGTCAATCACTTAACCTGGATGGCATTAAATTGACCTCCGATACAAAAGTAAAAAACCTTGGGTGTTATTTTGACCAGGACATGTCATTTAAACCCATATTAAAAGGTTTCTAGGATTTCCTTTTTCATCTCCGGGAACATTGCCAAAAAATAGAAATATCCTGTTCAGGATTGATGCTGAAAAACTAGTCCATGCATTTGTTACTTCAAGGCTGGACTATTGTAATTCTTTACTATCAGGATGTCCACAAAATGCAGTTAAAAGCCTTCAGCTGATTCAAAATGCTGCAGCAAGAGTTCTGATGAAAATTAAAAAAGAGATCGTATTTCTCCTATTTTAGCTTCCCTTCATTGGCTCCCTGTTAAATCCAGAATACAATTTAAAATTCTCCTCTTCACATATAAAGCCCTTAATGATTTAGCTCCATCATACATCAGAGAGCTGATTGTTCCATATGTTCCAAACAGAGCACTTCGTTCTCAGACTGCAGGTTTACTGGTGGTTCCTAGAGTCTCTAGAAGTAGAATGGGAGGCAGATCCTTTAGTTATCAGGCTCCTCTCCTGTGGGACCAGCTACCAGTTTTAATCCGTGAGGCAGACACCCTGTCTACTTTTAAGGCTAGGCTTAAAACTTTCCTTTTTGATAAAGCTTATAGTTAGAGTGGCTTAGTTTATGAGGGAGGGAGCCTTCCTCCCTCCCTGTTGGATGGAGTAAGGGGGAGTCAGGTTTAGCCTAAACCGGCTCAGTTATGGTTGAGGTGCAAACACATCCTCCATTTCTGCTACCTGTATGACCCCCTCTCTTTTCTAATGGTTATGGTCAATCTGACAGAGAGAGATATCCCAATCGTTGTGGTTTTTAGTATAAAAATGGCCATCAGTGGGCTCTAGATGTACAAACTGTCTACTTTTAAGGCTAGGCTTAAAACTTTCCTTTTTGATAAAGCTTATAGTTAGAGTGGCTTAGGTTATCCTGAGCTATCTCTGTAGTTAAGCTGCTATAGGCTTAGGCTGCTGGAGGACATAATGACCACTTTCACCCTCTTCGCTACTTTCTCACACTACTCTTAAATTTTTTATTATTTGCTGTTATTTCAGCTTTTAACTTTGTTCTCTCTCTTTTCTCTTCCTAGAAGCTACACCTGGCCTGACTCTGTGTCTACCTGTAACACCTTTCTGGAGAGGGTAATCCTCCAAGCTTCTGCTGGCAACAACTTAATGCTCACCCTCTACCGATGATCCACTTGGCCCTGTCTTTTAGTGTTTAACCCTTTCTCTCTCCTAGACATAGCTACTGACTGAGCTTTTACTGTAACTAACTCTATGTGCTCTCTTCAGACTCTAAACTTGAAAACTGGCTCGGAGTTTATCTGTTCCTTTATTTCTAGGTGAAACGACTAAAGGAGCTACATCCATTAACATTTACCTTTTCCTTCCCATAGAAAGTACTCCTGGATCAGTGCTTCTTTGTTCTCTTTGTGTCTCTGCTCTGTTCTCTCTAACCCCCAGTCGGTCGTGGCAGATGGTCGCTCACACTGAGCCTGGTTCTGCTGGAGATTTCTTCCTGTTAAAAGGGAGTTTTTCCTCTCCACTGTTGCTACATGCATGCTCAGTATGAGGGATTGCTGCAAAGTCAACGCCAGTGACTGTCCACTGTCTCTACATACTCATCCAGGAGGAGTGAATGCTGCAAGTCACTGACTCGATGCAATCTGCTGGGTTCCCTTAGATAGAAAAACTTTTTATCCAATTTGAATAAATAACAGAATCTGGCTGCACTGTTCAATGATTAATATTAATTGGAATGTATGTACCTGACTTTTGTGAAGTGCCTTGAGACGACATGTGTTGTGAATTGGCGCTATATAAATAAACTGAATTGAATATGAAACTAGTTTCATTATTATCGAAGAGGGTGGATTGCTATGGAAATTTTTACTGCCTTGCTTGATTTGCTCTTTGATACTCTACAGGAACTGACAAAAGTATTAGAACCCCTCAGTGTTGTTCCACTCTTCTTTTATATAGTCTTAGAGTAATGGTTTCTCAGCCTTCTCCTTGCACCTGTGTGAGATAATATGTATGCCACCACTGTAAGATTATGTCTGGGACCTTTTTCTCTCTGGGTTCTCATGAGAGTTACCTTGAAAACTGTTGTAGCTCATAAGGAGAACCTTTGCTTTGTCTAGGCAGAACGATTTGGCAGCACTACTGAGTGCATCTCCAATGCTGTAAAAAATCCTTCTCTCTTGCAAGATTATAATAAAGCTGATTTTGAGTGACAATCATCGGTCTCTGTCTTGGTAAAAACAAATTTTTCTACAACAAATGGCGACGAGGATGGGATTCCTTGACTGGGTTCTTCCAAGGGCATCGGCAGGAGTTTTTGATCAACCTGGTAAGAGCTTCCCTGCCTCAAACCCTTTTAGTGTTAAGGGGTGGAGGACTGCTGACTCGGTGTTCTTGGAGACTCAGCACTGGAATCCAAAAGAACCAAAGTTTTTTTTCTTCCAGAGACGGTGAGAAACAATGAATCAGCATAATTTAATTAATTATCATCAATATTAATTTGCTTAATAGTTTGATCATTATAACAAAAGGCCTATAAATTAAATTGCAGAATATAAAAAAGCAGAAATAGAGAAAATAATAAAAGGGTTAATAAGAATAAGAACTTCCTAAATTTTAACTAAAAGGTTAAAACTAACAGTTTTCTACAGGGGACAAAGGGGATCTGGGATTTTTCCCGCCTTGGAACAGGAGCGAGGTGTACGGACCTCGCTGGCGCGGTTGATGCCACACTGCGGACGGGTGAACAGTAATTCACCTGTAGAGACGCCTTCCTGTACGGTTGAGTGAGGCTCCCCTAACCAGTAAGTTAGGGGGAAGGCGATTAGGGTGCCATAAAGCTCTAAACTCTTGTGGAGACGTCTGCAGGTTTTAAAGGAATATTCCCCCATTTACCAGTAAGTAAAGGGTGTGGCAAGGCTGTCAAGTATGAGACAGCAGTTCAGTTCTAAGGGATATCCCTTCTCCCCTGGGAGAAACGTGTGAAAAAACATGGACCACAATGCACCAAGTTTTTCCAAAAAGGTCATACAGTAATTGTTTTAGAGAAACAAGTTCTCTCTCTCATCATGGTACATTCAGGGTCAAATATTGCTACTAACAGTCCTTAAAAGCCAGAGGACTTTTTTAAACACCTCCAAAACTCAGCGGTAACCATGTGCTTTCTATGTCAGCTTCAAGACAGATCCCATGAAGGAGTATTTTAAAGTCCATTGCATGTGTAACACCTGCTGGGCTCTCCTTCAGGCATTTATTCCTATTGTCAGAGTGTACCCCGTAAATCTAACGGGTAGAGACCTCTGAGAATAGGGTTAGTTTTACTGCAGAGGGTCTCCGTACACTCTGACACAGTACTTCCAGTGGGGTACAGCTTTGGCCACAAGCGTTAACTAGAGCTTGAATGGAAGGTGCAAATTCATTGTTTTCACAGCAGCTGCTGGGAAGAGGTTAAATTAGCTGGTTTTCTTACTCTTCTGATTTTATGAAGCCTGCTGACTTACACTGTTCCTCATATCTGGTCCTGACAAAACTATGAAAAGCTTGGTTCCTCAAATTTCTCCTCTGGGAAAATAAAGAAAATCTAATCACTTCTGTGTTGCATTGGAATGTAAACATGCTTGTTATTTTCTCTAACACCCCAACAGCAAAATCTTTCAGAGTAATAAACACTTAAACACATCTTCACTGGCAAAAACCTGTAAAATGAGAATGGAAAGATGTATTTTTGGTTCTGAAGGTAAGAAAGAATCTAATTGGACAAGTGGTACCACAAAAACTCTAATATCATGTTCTCTAAAGACTCTGCTTAGAAAGGCCTTCTTCCAGAAACTGTGGAACTATTTCCCACCACAGAACCAGATTTTGAAGTAACTTTTCCTTTAATCCAAAACAGATCTGTGTTGTTTTATTATAATGTCTGAAGCTCCTTATGAACTCTGGGTTAAAATAAAATATGATGTGGGGCTAATTTAGAGCTGTGAACTAGCGATTGAAACTCCTAAATCTGTTATTATTGATGCCAGAAATAATAAACCCTTTAGTCTGAAAATATTCAAGGTATTTAATCCATTTTTTATCTCTGCAGAAAGCTGGCATCAGTGTTTAAAGCAATGGTCCTCAACCTGTGGTTCCTGGACACCTGAGGCCTGTGAGCCATAGATTGTGGGTCAGTGAAGAAAATTTAAATAAATCAATAAAGGTTAAAGGTATGCCATTTAACTGAACAGAGTACATTCAAATAAAAAAAAAAAAAAAACAAAATACTACACTTATAAATAAAAGATCTAAGCCAATGATGGGTTCTGGCTTTAAAATCTATTAATACTCAAATTAGGTTTTTACTCTGGGGAACACAGATTGAGGCTTAAGGTTGTTTTGGAGCCAGGGCTAGGATTCAGGAAATTAAAACTCATAGTGACTAAAGTCCTTTATAACAGAATAAAGGCAGAAGTAATTAGGGTTCAGGAATTAAAATCCTAGGAAAAGATCTTTATGGGGCATAAAGGCAGGTAAAGTCCTTTATTTTAGGGATAAATAAAGGCCCCTCTTTTAACATTTAAGAGGAAGAGCGACTCAAACTCCAGTCTCCTCCCCAGGGAGAAATGTTTGATTTCATGACAACTTGGATGAGTTTGAAAATGTTCAAATAAAGGTTTCATTTTTGGGGACTTATAGGGTAAAAGAATAATTAAATCCATCACTACCTAGGAGTACCAAACAAATTTTTCTACAACAGAAGCAAGAAGCCTGATAACAAACGGCCTCAGCCAATTGTAGCTAAATTTGAGCACTATAAGCAAAAAGCGCAGGTCAAGAGTTGGGTTAGAGCTGCGTGGAACAGATTACAGTGTTACCCACCAACGACGTCCACAAATGGGGGTTGTGCTCACAGCCCAACACCGAGCAGGACGCTTGGCATTTGCTAGAGAACACCAGGATTGGCAAATTCGCCACTGGCACCCTGTGGTCTTCACAGATGAAAGCAGGTTCACACTGAGCACATGTGACAGACATGACAGAGTCTGGAGACACCGTGGAGAGCGATCTGCTGCCTGCAATATCCTTCAGCATGACCTGTTTGGCAGTGGGTCAGCAATGGTGTGGGGTGGCATTTATCCATGTGCTCACCAGAGGTAGCTTGACTGAAATTAGGTACCGAGATTAGATCCTCAGACCCCACCATATGCTGGTGCGGTTGGCCCTGGGTTCCTCCTAATGCAGGACAATGCTAGACCTCATGTGGCTGGAGTGTGTCAGCAGTTCCTGAAACATGAAGACATTGTAGCTATGGACTGGCCAGTCCGTTCCCCAGACCTGAATCTGATTGAGCACATCTGGGACATCATGTCTCAAATGAAGTTTAGTCTGATTTATGTTGACAGTGATGAAAAAAGTGTCTGGGTCTTTATTCTGTGTATGTAAACTTCTCGTTTCAACTGTATATCCTCTAATAAACTGAAATATTATATTGCAAATACAGGAACATCTAAATAAAATAGAATATTGTGTAAAAGAGGAAGTTTTCTTTCCAGCCATCTCAGAAAGTGAAACTTGTATACAATGGTTACACATAGGGTGACACATTCCAAGTCTTTGTCTCTTGTAATGTTGAGGATTATGGATAAAAAAAAACAAATATATTGTTCCAGAAAATAAGAATTCTGTGAAAAAAGTAATCACTCCAAACACCTGCAAAGGTTTCCTGAGCCTCTAGATGGTCTCTCACTCTGGGTGTTATTGATCTCTTTGTTATCAGGAAAAGCAAAACAATGGGGCACTGCTGAATGGCAGAATAACTCAGTTGCCTGTGTTTCCTACGCTGCCTTCGCCAAGGAACTTATCAGGGTGTTTGATCCCATTCTCCCCAGCCGTGAGGCTGCCAGGGGTTTGCTGTCTTTAAGGCAGGGAGAGAGGTCTGTTACTTCATTCATCATCGACTTTCATCTTTTGGCAGCCGACAGTTGCTGGAATGAGCAGGCTCTAATGGATGCCTTCATGCAGGGGTTAAACGAAAACGTTAAGGACGAGTTGGCAACCAGGGATTATCCCACATCTCTTTCAGATCTGGAGGACCTTGCCGCTCGTATTGATCTTCGGCTCCGTGAGAGAGGAAGGGAGAGACGCCGCAGAGAGGTTCGGACCTCCCTAACCCGCGACTCTGTTCACCGTCCCGAGGCCATGAGTCATTCCTCCCCGAAATCACACACGTCTGATTCTGAACCCATGCAACTGGGGAGGACTAAGATTACTCTGGAGGAGCGTTCCCGTCGAAGACAATTTAATTTGTGTTTCTACTGTGGGGGTCAGGGCCACATTGCCTCTAAGTGTCCAGTAAAAGTACAGGCTCAATAGAGGTGAGGAGAACTCTATTGAGCCGTAACCTGTCTGTCTCCTCATGTACTTTCCCTGCTAATATTGCTGTCTCCTCTGCTACTCATCAGGTTTCTGTGTTTATTGATTCTGGGGCCGACACAGAGTTTATGGACGAAACATTCGCCAAAGGCCACGGCATAAGACTTTTCCCGATGTCTGACACTCATAAGGTTCTGGCCCTGGATGGACACAGCATGAACAATTCTTTTTTACGGACGGAGAAGGTCAGTCTGACTCTAGGTGGCAATCATCAGGAGGAGATTTCGTTCATGGTCATTAACTCTCCCAATTCGCCCATTGTTTTGGGAGCCTCATGGCTCACGAAACACAACCCCCATATAGATTGGCAGGCCAACGAAATTTTGGGCTGGGCTAGGACTTGTTCCGCTACTTGTTTATCTTCAGCCAGTACTCATGGGTTTTTCGGAGAATGCCATCGAGGAGACTTACCCCAAAATTTGGTCCAAAGGTTCCCCCCAACGATTTTCACTCTCTGAGAGAGGTTTTTTAACAAAGTCTCGGGCTACCAAACCCCCCCACCTCACGGGCCCTATGACTGCGCTATTGACCCCCTTCCTGGTCATCTCCCCCAGGGACGTCTCTATTCACTGTCGGGGCCCGAACAGCAAGCTATGAGAAAAATATGTGGAGGATTTCCCCTTAAAGCAGGGATATATCAGGCAACCCCCCCCCCCCCCCCTTTCCCCCTCTCCTGCGGGGCCGGGTTTTTTTTGGGGGAAAAAAAGATGGGTCCCTAAGACCATGTATTGATTACAGGGGTTTAATGATATCACAGTCAAAAGAATCGTTACCCTTTTCCTCTTATGAATACTGCCTTTGACCACATACAGGGAGCCCAAGATTTTCACCAAGCTAAACTTACGAAATGCTTACCATCTGGTCCGGATTGGGGAGGGGATGAGTGGAAAACCGCCTTTAAAAACTCCCCCTGGTCAATTATGGAATACCAAAGTCTTTCCCTTTTGGGGTTTAAAACCAATGGCCCTGCATTTTTCAGTCTTTTGGTAAATGAAGGTGAGGGACATGGTGGGTCAGTTTTTTTTTCATTTAAAACCTCGACGATATTCTAATTTTTTTTCTAAAAAACTTGAGACCCATAGGAGTCATGTTCAAAGTGTCCTTCTCCCCCCTTCTCCAAAACCACCTTTTGTCAAAAGCGGAGAAGTTTTGAATTTCCCCACCACCACCCCCTTCGTTTTTTGGGATTCATCATCTCCCCTAACCAAGTAATCGTGGATCCTTCTAAGGTTAAGGCTGTGGTAGAGTGGCCATCCCCTGCAGACCGAAAAAAATTACAGAGGTTTCTGGGTTTGCTAATTTCTACCGGGCCCTTTCATCCGGAAATACAGCCTTTTGAGGGCACCGCTTAACCCCTTTTTCACATCCCCCAGAGCAAGGTTTTTTTTGGGATGAGGTAGCCGAGAAAGCCTTTGTTGGGGCTCAAGACTTTTTCACTTCGGCTCCTGTTCTAACGGTCCCCCGACCCCGAGAAGACAATTTTATTGTTGGGGGGGTTGATGCCTCTAGCACGGGGATCGGCGCGGTCCTGAGTCAGAAAAAGCCCCGAGGGTCGTGTTCATCCATGTGTTTTTTTTTCCAGAACCTTATCTCAAGGCAGAGCGCAAATTGTTTTGGGGGAAAAACCGAGAAAACGGGGGGCCCGTCAAGGGGGCCCTAGAAAAGGGGAGGCATTGGGCCCGGAGGGGGCCAAAGGGGAAACCGTTTCTCGTCTGGACGGACCATAAAAAACCTGGAGTATCTGAGGAGGGGCCAAAACGCCTTTAAAACCCCCCACAGGCCAGGTGGGTTCTATTTTTTTGGGGATGATTTAATTTTTCACGATGTCCCCCCCTTTCCCCCAGACCCCGGAATCAAGAACCCCAAAAAGGAAACCAGATGCCCTGTCCAGGATGCAGGAGTCCCCGGGGTGTGTGAACTAGTGGCAAGGAATGAGTTCTTTCCCTTGGGGGTCCGTCAGGCTGTCCTTGACCATGTTGGAGCTTGAAAAAGAAGTCAGGAATGCTGCCCAAGGATCTTCCTACTTCCGGCTTCATGTCCTCCCCCCGGTTTGCTTTTGTCCCCGGAAACTTTCCCCGTGCCCAAGGGTTTTTACTGGAAAAGTTCTGCCACAACTCTTTTTCTGGTTTTTTTAAAACCCCCGGGTAGTCAGCAGGACAGGGGCGGGGGGTTCCGGGGTCCCTTTTCGGGTTTGGTCCTCCTTGACCAAGGACGTTAGGAAAATTATGTCACCGCCTTTTCCCCAATGCTGTCAGGCTAAGTCTTCACGCCGCCCCCCGCCCGTTTTGTTGTTCCTTTGCCCATTCCATCCCGTCCTTGGTCCCCACATCGCCATGGATTTTTGGACAGGGTTTGCCTACCTCTAATGGTTTTTTACGGTCCTGCTAACCATTGTCCGGACAGGGTTTCTCCAAGATGGTCCATCTGGTCCCCCTGGAGAAAAAATGCCTTCGGCTAAAGAGTTGGGGGGGAGGTCTTGGCACGAGAGGTGTTCCGTCTCCATGGGTTGCCCACTGACATAGTGTCCGACAGAGGACCACAGTTTGTTCTCCCTTTTTGGAAAAGGAGTTCTGCCCCTGGGGGGTTTCCATTAGTCTGTCGTCTGGATTTCATCCGCAGCCCGATGGTCAGACCGAAAGGAAAAAACAAAAAAAAGTGGAGACCAAGCTCCGGCATTCTCTGTGAGTCTGACCCCACTACTTGGTCTCACAATTTACCTTGGGTAGAAACATGTTTAAAAACCCCCTTCCGTCTAGTGCTACTGGTCTTTCCCCTTTCCATTTTTGGTTTGGGTTTCAGCCACCTTGGGTTCACCGTCCAGGAAAAGGAGGCTGAAGTACCCCGGGGCTCATGCTGCGGCCTTTGAGATGTCAGCGGGTTGGGGGAAAGGGCTAGAGAATCCTTGATCAAGGATGTCGGAGGGGCAGCCCGGACGGCCAATCGCCGGGGAAACACCTGCACCAGACTACCAAGTGGGCCAGAAGGGTATGGCTGTCTTCCAAGGACCTTCCCCTACGGGTGGAATCCCGAAGTTGGCCCCCTCGCTTTGGTGGGCCCTTTTTCCCATATCCAAGGGTTTAAAAAAAACCCAGTAGCTGTTCGCCCCCAAATTACCTCGGTCCATGAGGGTTCACCCTACTTTTCATGTGTCTCGCATCAAAACCCCTCGGGGGCAGCCATTTCCCTTGTCCCCCACTCTCACACAAGATCAGAAGAAGGTTAGTGCTTTGCTGATTTTTATCAGTGTTATCTGATTTGCCTCCCCCTCTAATCCTTTTTCTCTATCCCTAGTAATTTCCGGGCGGGGGTATTGGTGGTTACCAGTGGCGATTGATCCTGGATCTTAAAAAAAAATTCTTAAACTTTTCTTGTGTCTGGCTAAATTTCGGGTCCTCAGTCTTAGTCGTGATACTAGGACAGTAGGACACAATCATGGGGAAGACTGCTGACTGGACAGATGTCTAGAAGACACTGATCAACAGCCTTCACAAGGAGGGGAAGCCACAGACGGTAATTGCTGAAGAAGCCGGTTGTTCACAGAGTTCTTTATCCAAGCACATTAACAGAAAAATTAGTGGAAGGAAGAAGTGTGGCACAAAAAGGTGCACCAGGGAGAACCGCAGCCTTGAGAATATTGTCAAGGGAAATCTATTCCAGAAGAGCCACCCCACACAGACGGTAACTAGACATGGGTTACAACTGTGTCATTCTCCGTGTCGAGCCACTCCTGAACCAGAGACAACGTCAGAGGCGTCTTACCTGGGCTGAGGAGAAAAGGAACTGGACTGTTGTGTAATGCCCCAGAGTCCTGTTTTCAGATTAAAGTAAATTCTGCATTTTATTTGAAAATCAAGATCCCGGGGTCCAGAGGAAGAGTGGAGAGGCACAGATTCCATGATGCTTGAAGTCCAGTGCAGTTTTCAAAGTCAGTGATAGTTTAGGGTGCCGTGTCATCTACTGGTGTTGGTCCTCTGGATTTCCTGAAGTCCACCGTCAACACAGCCTTCTACCAGTAAATTCTAGAGCACCTCTGCTGAAAAGCTGTATGGAGATGCTGATTTTATTTTCCAGCAGGATTTGGTACTGGCCTACACTGTCAAAGGTACCAAGAGCTGCTTCAATGACCATGGTGTTCCTATTCTTGATTTGCCAGCAAACTTCCCTGACCTTTAACCCCATAGAAAATCTCTGGGCTGTCAAGAGAAAGATGAGACACCAGAGCCAACAAGGAAGATGACCTGAAGGCAGCTATGAAAGCAATATGGATGAAGTGCCAGAGGCTAATCTCTATGCCACGGTGGATTGATGCAATAATTCATGCAAGAGGATCCCAACCAAGTATGAAGTGAATAGAAATTTGCATACTTTTCAGAAGCCTGACATTTGTGCCTAAAATAGCAGTTTTTGATTGGCCTAATGTGATATTATAATTTTATGAGACACTTAAGTTTGGGTTAGGGCTTAAAATATGCCTTAAAGCTTAAAATATCTTGCTGTGTGATGAATCTCTATAAATTTTATTTGCTGAGACGAATGACAAGAGATACTACTCTTTTACACAATATTCTAACTTTTTGAGATGTACCAGTATGCTATATTGCCATTATCATTTAATCTCACTTTAAAAAAAATATTCCTTCTACATATTAATTCACAAAGATTCTCATTCTACACTTGTGCTGTAATGTGCTACCCAAAAATTTTGGCCCTGTGTCCTTTTTATCATTACAAGGACAACCAAGTTTTTTTACCTAATGTATTAGTTTCATTATTTTAAATTGAGATATGTGAGTCTTAAGTCTTGGGATTTTTCTTGTCTTGTGGTAGCTGAGATGTGATTAATAACTGTGAACTTTCTCTTTCTACTATTTTAGCTGTTTTTTTTTTTTTTTTTGTTATAATACTGACAAGTTTTTTTTCCATCTCAAGTCACTTCAGCATTTTCCCAAACTTGAAAAAAGCTAGCTTCCCTCCAAAAAGCACGCAGGAACCCAAATTCCAGTCACATTTGTTTATTTATCCTTTCTTTTTAGATGGATTTCAAAAGTAGTGCAAACATTCGTAGGACAATAAGTAGGTTATTTAAACCTACAAATAGATGAGATAAAAAAATTAAAAATCCAGAAACAAAAATGTATTCACCTTGACTTTTTAATATTTAACTAGTTTTTTAAACTTTTAATAATTTTAAATTTTAAATTAAAAAGTGAAAGGCAATAGGTAAAAAAAACTATGTTGCAAACCGTGCATACTAATATGAATCTAACCACCCAAAAAAATCAGCAAATTTCAGTACAGTTTTAGTTTTTCGAATTAAAAATTTTAAATTATGTACATTAAAAAATTGTCCAGTTCCTACCAGTGGGGTCTTTGGAGAAGCTTTCAGCTGAAGTTCAAAAAGGAAAATTTTAATCTGAGCACAAGGGGGAACAGGTTAATTTTTTAGATTAGCCTGCTGAGATAGAGCAATGACAGGGATGGGGGGCGCTTGATTTTTTTTGGGGGGGTGCCTTTTCCCCTTGCATGGAGATTTGGGAAAACATAAAAAAACGGTCAGATTGGGGGGTTTAAAATTGAAAATACAAGGGTATTTTAAGGGGGGTTATTTTTCCCCAGGTCCCTCAACATGCAAAAAAGGGAAAAAGTGCAAAGGAATTGTGACAAAGGGAAATCTGCAGCCCAAAAAAATTTATTAAAAAAATCCTTGATATTTTTCCCCCATTATTTTTTTTTTTTAAAATTATTCAGTCTCTTTGTTGCAATGGCATTTGACTGTGTGTATTCAAGTTTACCTGAAAGCATATCATTCCATGATTAGCACTTCATCAAATGTGGTGGAATTTTGAAAGGCTAAATGAAGAATGACTTTTTTTTAGTGGTGGAAACAGCTTTTACTTGTCCATGATGCCTTCTGCTAATTGTAGTTGCCTGTATATCAGTAATAATTTGACAGCTGTCTTTAGTGGAATTGTGGGGTACTGCCTTTTAAATTTTTTTTTTGGGGTTTTTTTTGGGACTGCCCACAATTTTGAAGAAAAAAAAATTTTTTTGTGGTTCCCGCAGATTTTTTTTTCCTTTTATAATGAGCAGTTTGGGTGCAGTTTATAAAAAGTATGTTTATCCTGCTTTTTTTTTAGAATCCTCAGGCAGACGGGCCTGGTCCCTGGTTGAAATCAGTGCAGTTGAAAAGACCCTAATGGATTTCATTGAAACTGGTAAAGTACCGGGCAAACATCATTGTGATGCCTGCATTATGGCTTCACCAGGAGCAATCAAGAATCGAGACTGGAAAGCCATAAAATATTATGTAAAAAGTCGAATCACTGCGTTACAGAGGGAGAGTGGAGTAAGAAAATAAGAGTAGTCAGCCTCAAAAGGTGTGTCAATTTAGCTTTACGATTATTTTAACGGGTTTCACACCTACCTTTTTTGTTTACTCAACCTTTGAAGGTTTGTCTCCTGCTGGTTTTCAGCTTTCATTGCGACATTTTGTGGAAAATTTGTTCATTTAAAGGTGTTAAGCTCTGGAAGCTTAACGTGTTTTTTTTTTCTTTTGTAAAGGAGTATGTATATATGCTTTTGTACATACACAAATTTTAGTGGGTAAAATTTGGAGAATAACGACACTTTTTTTTTGAAGAACTGCAGCATTATTATAAATTTTTATTGTTAATGTTACCATGTGTTAAATGTCTTTGTTGACATTAAAAACTGGTCTCTGAGCACATGGAGTTGTCGCTGGGCTTTTTTTGGATGCCATCTGCATGTTATAAAAAGGACAGTTAAAACTGCACTTGTTCACTTGCTGAGTGTTTAGAACAAATGCTTCTCATTCCTTCCTGGGTCCTTGAAATATGAAGCTCCTATTAGGTTTCAGTACAAGTTTAGCTAAAGACGTGGACCCTGTAGTGGTATCTCCTTAAGACCTGGGAGCCGGTTAGATGGGCTACCCGTGTAACGTCATCAGCATATTTGAAGTGTCATTCTTTTCCTGCTGTGTATAAGAAAGCAGAGAAAAGAATGGCAGATAATGTGGCTAAATTTCGTAACAATGACTTTAATTGCAACAACTTTTGCATTCAAAGTGTCAAATATGAAGACGTATATTAATACTATTAAACGATATTGTATTCTGAAGTAAAAGTTGAGCAGTAACCTTTAAACAAGTTGCAAATTTTGGTCTGCCTTTCTTCTGGCGGACTATTTTGCAGAGATAAAAAGTAACAAGATATTTACTCGTGTTGCATAGAATACTTAATCTATACTTTGTACTCGAGTTATTTATAAAAACCTGAACTTTTACTTTTATTTAAATATGTTTTGAGTAAATTATTTTACTCAATTACATTTAAATTAATATCTGAATTTAAATTTAAAAAAAAAAAATAAACTAAAATAGAAAAACCATTTGAAAAAAAAAAAAAACGGCACTGATCCTTCGGCTGCGTTAGTAATCAGATCTCATGGTGTTGCATCAATTGGAAGACATGTGATTGGAAAAACCCATTAACTGTAGTTCAAGTTAATCTGAAATAAAAAAGGAAAACCCATGGCCACACTTAAGTCAAATTTATTTGTATTGAACATTTCAGCAACAAGGCAGGTTAAAGTGCTTTACATGTTTTAAAAACACTATGCCCCGTAAAACCCAAATTTGAAACAAAACAAAAAAATTTTAAAATTTTGTCAAATGCCATCATCCAGAATAATCATTACCAAAAATATTGATCAATTGTTCCCGTTGTTTTGAATCAAAGGCCCGCTCTAAAAAAGGTGGGGGTTTTCAGCCCTTGATTTTTAAAGGAATTTAATGTTAAAAATGTGGAGCCCGACCCCGGGAAAAAAGAAACCTGAGTGGTTTTGGAAGGTTTAACCCAACAACAACAGGTCTTTAATGTGGGTACTAAGCTTTTTCAGGTTTTTAATTTTATAAACTAACAGAAGATTTTTAAAGTCTATTCTCTGAGCTCCAGGGGTCAGTGGAAGGACATTAGAACTGGTCCTGATGTGCACTATCTTCCCGGGTCTTGATGAGAACACCACCAGCAGTGTTCTGGATCAGCTGCAGCTGTCTGGTTGACTCTTTAGGCAGACCTGTGAAGACACTTTTGCAGTAATCAATGCGACTAAAGATAAACGCATGGGTGAGTTTTTTTCTTTGGATCTTGTTGAAAAAAATTAGTCCTTTAATTCAGGAAATTTTTCTTCAGGTGATAGAAGGCTGATTTTTTAACTGTCTTTATGTGTCCCCCTGAAGGTTAGGGGCTGGGGTTCATCCCCTAACCCAGATTTCAGACCTGATCACCTTTTTTTCTAGCTGGAATAACTGAAGCTGCTGACTCTTAATCGTTCCTCTTTAAGTCCAAAAATAAAAACTTCAGTTTTGTTTTTTTTTCAGCTGGAGAAATTTTGGCCCCCTCCATCCATTGATTTTTCTAAGCATCTGTTTCAGTGCTTGGATGGTTTTAGAGTAACCTGGGGGGACCAATCGTAATATAGAGCTGTGTATAATCAGCGTAGTCATAGTAACTAATCTTATTACTTGTTATTAATCTGGGCTAGTGGGAGCCTGTAGATATTAAATAGGAGGCATTTTTTTCCGGATTGAAAACCTTGGGTACTCCCAAAAATGTGACTTTTGGGCCCCTCTGATGACAAGTTGCCAATTGACACAAAGGAAAAACCCGTTCTTTTGGTCAACCCAGCTCTCAGTTGCTTCAATAATATTCCATGGTAAACAGTTTCTAAATGCGTCCCTGAGGTCCAATAGAACCAGCACTGTCTGTGTTTGTGTGGATATCATTAAACACTTTGATGATGGAAGTCTCAGTGCAGAATCAGCTTTATTGCCAAGTTTTTACATACAAACAAGGGAAATTTGACTCCGGTACACTTTTTCTCTTTGGTTTTTTTTTTTTGCATTACAGAATATACATATTTACAATGTACAAAATTTCACATATATAAGTTAAAAAGGTGCATTTGTAAACATCTGTATGCTGTTGGTTTTTTACTCTATTGAATGTTCAAAAGAGAAAAAAGCCTCGGGGGGGAAGTCTCTGTGGCGGCTGGGTTTTTAGTGAACAGTTTTCTGTAGCGGCGGCCGAAAAGGTAAAACCCCTGAACAGTTTGTGTGGGAGGGTGTGTGGGGGGCTGCAGAGATTTTAGCAGCTCTTTTTTCCTGACCCTAGACCTGTAAAATCCTGGATGGAGGGAAGGTCAGCCCTGATGATTCTCTCTGTCGTTGCAGTCTGAACCTGTCCCCCTTTTTGGATGAGCCCCAAAAACACTGAGATGGATGAAGACAGGACAGACTGAATGATGGCAGGGGTAGAAAACCCCGCAGCTCCTGTGGAAGGTTGAACTTCTTGAGTTGCCTCAGGAAGTACAGTCTCTGCTGGGCCTTCTTTCAAACAGTGTCTATGTGTGAAGACCATCTCAGGTCCTCAGAGATGGTGGTTCCTAAGAAGCTGAAGTGGTCCACAGCCAATACAGTGTTGTTGAGGATGGTGAGGGGGGTGTATGGAGGTGGTGTTCTCTGAAGGTCCACCACCATTTCCACAGTCTTGAGTGGGTTCAGTTCCAGGTAGTTCTGACCACACCAGTGGACCAGCCAATCCACCTCCTGTCTGTATGCGGACTCATCACTGTGCTGGATCAGTCCAGTAACAGTGGTGTCGTCTGCAAACTTAAGAAGTTTCACGGACGAGTCAGATGAGGTGCAGTCATTCGTGTACAGGGACAAGAGGAGTGGGGATGGAATACACCCCTGGGGGGCACCAGTACTTATTGATCTGGTTCGGGAGAAGATGCGCCCCAGTCTCACCTGCTGCTGTCGGTTCGTCAGGAAGCTCTTGATCCACTGACAGGTGGAGGCTGGGACATTGAGCTGGGTGAGCTTCTTTCAACTAAAATAAAATTTTTAAACCTTTCAGAAATGGTGGATCCCATCAGGGCATAGTTTCTTTGTGATCCCCACGTGGTAGCAAAACCGTGTATATGTGTGTGTGTGAGTGTTTGTGTGTGGCCAAATTCAAACTCAAAAACACTTCATTAATCCCAAAGGGAAACAAATGTTGTTGTGGCTCATATTATACAGGTTTCTTCAAAGAGCTGTTGTAGATGCTTATGGCTGTGGGTTTGTTGAAGCAGGTGTATGATGGCATCTTCAACTCAAACTCCACATCAATAAGCAAACTGAAGATGGTCCTGATAGTTTATTCTTTGCTTACTCAAGTGGACTCAAATGAGTCTCTGTAGGATCTTGATGATGTGGGATGTCAGGGCAACAGGTCTAAAGTCATTGAGGACTGGTGGGTGAGTTTTTAATTTTTTTACCATATTATTAGTAATATTAATTAACACAATTCGCTACCACACATCACCAGAGGGTAAATATTAATATACACATACTGTATAGTTTCTAATTTAGATACTGATACAGAAAATATGTAATCAGGTCATTTAGCCATAGACAAAAATAATTTGGTAATTTTGCGGTTGTTGAGACCCCACCCATGGATTGGAATGTGGACTCTGAACTGTACACACAAAGGCCAGTTGAACTTTTTCTGGAACTTTCAAAATAAATTACATTAACCTACTTCCAGCTCAGCCTAGGAAGAGGAAGAGTCAGAGCTAAATCTCTGAACAAAAACCCTATCCCAACTTCCATTCGTTCTCTGCCACGTGGATCTCCAGTGAGAGCCGGACAGAGAGACAGCGTGCGTGAAGGTCTCCTTGCAGAGAAGAAGGCATGTCTCTTCAATCTGGATCCCCAGTGATTATGGTTGAATACCCGCCAACCGAAGGCAACATCAAAATAAAGTAGTGATCTGCTATTAGAGTTCCCAGCATTCCTTCATAAAAAGGGGTAATAAGGCATTAAGAGAAGGCAACAGGAGCGCAGCATTCCATGTCCAGGTAAAGAGAGCTACCCCGACGCACTGCGGCAACTGAAGTAGCCGCTAAAGTCCTTCTTTCTGCGCACAAAAGGAATGGATGACCAGGACAACTCCGCTCCTCAAGTCATTGCCCACAGGACATCTTTTCTTCAGAACGGTTCATGTAAGAGGAGATGTTTTGCACAGAGACACTAGTTTAGGATGAAATAATCTAAATAATGTTTATTTTATGACATTTGGTTTCGTTTGTGCTGAGAAAACCCAGCTACTCAAGTGATAACTAAGTATTCTGTGTTATGTTTTAAAGTTAAGACTACTTTATTGAATTTGTGGTTCTAAACACAGATCAACCATAACGCATCGTCAATGCTTATGCATTTTAATCCCTGTATTAATGGTATTTTTAAGGTACATGTTCGACTTCAAGGAAAATATAAGTTTCCTTTGTTAACTTAAACCGCTAATGGCTAATGCTAGGCAGGCGAGATATTTACACGTGACTCAGGTCATGGCTAGTTAAGAATCATTTATCCAGAAAGGTTGTTGGTTCTATTATATAATTGTTTTCACTCCTTCTTTCTCCCTACAGTCTGGCTCACACCTGTTCCTTGTTTTCCCCAGTTAATCAGTCTCTCTGTTCATTGGTTCTCCCTGCACTCTGGTTTGTATTTAAGCTCTTTACTTTCCTTTGTTCCCTGCTGGTTCCTACTGTTATGTACCATTAATACCGTTACCGTCCTGTTGTCTGGTTGTTACTCTGTATCCTGGTCTGGTTTTGATATACTCTTGGTTTCCTGCCTGATCTTGTGAGTAAGGATAATTAAAATCACCTTACCTTCATTCACCGTGTTCCTTCTCTGCACTTTGGTCCTACTGCACACCCGAATCATAACAGGCAAATTAAACACTTTTGAGAATTCATCATCCAGAAGGTTGTTTTTTATTCAGTAAATTATTCTTTGAAATATCATTTTGTTAAAATAATGTTTGATCTGCTCTTTTGATCTTACATTGTGATTGGTGGTTTGAAGGTATACTAATATTTGTTTAAGTTTGTCAGCATTGTGGGCCCGCTGCTTGGTCCTTCTCTTGGCTGGTTCCTACTGTCAGCATTGTGGGTTTAGTGGCAGGACCAAAATGCAGATCATGGCGAGGAGGTAGCATGGTGAGTAGATGATGTTTTAATTTAAAGACAACGACTTACAGCCAAGTTGACAAGGTACAAAGTACAGGCAGGTAGTCCAGGCGTAAACTCAGGAGACAACCATAAGGAGGAGCTCGGGAATACAACAAGGGTTGTTAACGTAGGAACCAGCAGAGATCAATGAAAACCAGAGAGCTTATAAACTGAGGGGCTACACAAAACAACCCAACAGGGAAAAAACTAGAGTCCATGATTCGACATAAACAAGACATAAGGGCAGATCCAAAGTCCAAACTAAACAAAGTAAAGGAGGCCGGCGACGAAGGAGCAGGCCATCAGGAGGCCGGCGACGAAGGAGCATGCGATCAGGAAGCCGGCGACGAAAGAGTCTGGAGGTCGGCCACGGAGCGTAGAGGACCCCCGCAGCTGGAGTTCGGGAGGTCAGCCGCACTGAGTAGAGGACCCTTGGAGCTGGAGGTCGGCCGCGCCGAGTAGAGGACCCTCGGAGCTGGAGGTCTGGAGGTCAGCCGTGCCGAGTAGAAGACCCTCATAGCTGGAGTTCAGGTGGTCGGCTGCTGAGCGTAGAGGACCCTCCAGGAACTAGGTCAGGTAGTCGACCTCGTTGGAACCCTGGAGGCTTGGGGTCTGGCCTGGAGTCTGGCCTGGAGTCTAGTCGAGAGTCAGGTTTAAAGTCTGTCGGAGAGTCGGTAGCAGTTTCTTGATGCTTGGAGTCGGGCTGAGAGTCTGACGGCTGAGAGTCTGGAGACTTGGAGTCAGAGTCAAAGTCAAGTCTTAAGTCAGTCTTAGCTGCGGGCTGCGCCTCTGTAGGCTTAGCTGCCAGCTGGGGCTCTGGAGCTCGGGATGGAGGCGGTTCATCCTTGAACCCCTCTTGGAACTCTGGAACTTGGGATAGAGGCAGTTCATCCCTGATCCCCTCTCGAAACTCTGGAACTTGGTGTGGAGGGGGTTCACTCTTGAACCCTTCTCGGAACTCGGGGAACTAGGGATGGAGGCGGTTCATCCTTGAAACCCTCTCAGAACTCGGAAACCAGGAATGGAGGTTGTTCATTTGTTGGGACCACAGCCATAGATTTCAACATGAAAACTCTGGTACAAACTTTTCTGGAACTTTCAAAATAAATTGCATTTAACCGACTTCCAGCACAACTTCAGAAGGAGAAGGGGGGGTAACAGCGGACTTCCCATGATGCCACTGGCCGTATAAAACCCCCACCTTTCCAATGGTCCTTTCTCTTCCACCCGGACTCCGTGCGAGGCTGGCCGGGGAGACAGCGTGCTAATGTCTCTTTGCTGGCAAACAGACATAAACTCTTCAAACTGGATCCAAGGGTGTCATAAGACCACGCGATCATATGCACGGAGTTAAGTAGGGATGAATTACTCTTTGTGTACCCGGTATTCATTCATAAAAAGGGAAATTAAGGTATAAGCATTCCTTTACTTTCTCTCTGAGGCCTGCAGAAGCAAGTGTTCCAGAGAATTCCCTGCAGAGACGCGGTCTCTATGAAGCCGAGTGGAGCGGTTTTCCCTGTCTGAAAGAAGGACAGTAGCTGCATCACCATGGTAACGTGCAGTTTGGTCGGCCCGACAGAGCGGCCGCCCAGTCACTGCTCCGGAGGTTAGCTGGAAGCTAACCCTTCGTTCACAGAGCTTTCTCAAACGTCGTCATCGCCCGGACAACTCCTCCTCAACACGTTTCAAACGAGGTTAGGGTTTGGGCAGAGATATTTAGGATGAAATGATCTGAACATTTTCATTTTATGAAGTTTGGTTTTGTTTGTGTTGAACTCAGCTATCTTGGTGCTAGCAGGCTGTCTGAAGCTCGCGTGCTCAGTTTTGTGTTTTGTGTTTGTGTGTTTTTAAAGTTAAGACAAACTTTATTTAAAGGGATGATTTTAACACAGAAGATTGATCATAATGCATTTTACCCCTTTTATTGACGGTAATTTTAAAAGGTGTATGTTTGATTCTGGTACTAAGCTATCAGCTTCTTTTGTTAGCTTTAACTGCTAACAGGTAAGGACAAGTGCTCGCCTGCTAAAGAATATTTACCCAGAAAGGTTGTTAGTTTTCAAGCTAGTAAATAATATTTCTCCAACATTATTTTACAAACTTTGATAACTAAGTTAACACCATTAAGACCCATTTCTCCAGAAAGATTTGGTTCTTTTCCATAATATTTCCTTAAATATTTTACCATTTCCTTAATAATATTTCTTTAAAGGCAGCTAAGGAGACACCGTTGAGAATTAGTCATCCAGAAGGTTGGTTTTATTCAGCAGATCATTCTTGAAAACATTATTTTATTAAAATAATATTTTATCTGATCTTGCATTTTGAATGGTTGTCTAAAGGTGTGCTGATTATTGACTAAGTTAGTTCCAAGACTAACTTAACTTCATTCCAGATTCTTCAAGATAATCCTTGGTTCTCAAACTTAAGCATTGCATGGTAATGTTGCATCACTCTTTTGGTCATGGTTTTCAATCATCTTTAATCATCTTGTTTATATTGTACATAGCCCATTAGTATTCGTTATTCTTTAATTCTGCTAGGTAGTTTAGTTGGATTGTTTTAGCATAGTGAAGAGTTTGTTGATTGAAATATGTATATGTATGACTTTGAGTTGAAATATTTTTGTTAATAAATTCTTGTATTTTAAGAAATTGTGTGAATTCATTTCATGTGTGTGCAGAGTTTTGCTGTTCAATAATGTCAGAGCTTGGCTTACCCTTTTGATTTTGTCCTATTACCACCGTCTTACTAGGCTGGTATTCACAGGACAACCCTTAACCGAACGAAATATTATTTGATAAAATATGAAATTATTAATATTAAATATTAAATAATATTTTCAGATTCATACTCACAACACATTCTTGAACCCCTCCCCGAACTCGGGAAACTGGGTGAGAGGCGGTTTACACTTGAACCCGTCTCAGAACTCCGGAACTAGGGATGGAGGCGGTTCATCCTTGAACTCCTCTTGGAACTCGAGAACTTGGACTGAAGCAACTGGCCAACCTTCAGCGGAGACTGAAGCTGGAGTGTCTGCAGAACCCTCATAGACGGGTGAAGATGGTGATAGTACTGGCACTGAGGTGACAGGTTGACCTCTAGCGGAGACTGGTGCTGGGACGTCTGGCTGACCTCCAGCGGAGATGAATGCTGGAGCGTCTGCAGAACCCTCTGAGATGGCTGAAGCAGGGGGTGACGTTGGTGGCTGAACTGGTGACAGAGGTGGCACTGAAGAGGGTACTGAGGTGTCCGGTTGACCTCCAGCAGAGACAGGTGCTGGGGCTTCTGGCTGACCTCCAGCGGAGACTAATGCTCGAGCGTCTAGCTGAACCCCAGCATGCACTAAAACTGGAGCATCAGCAGATCCCTCAGTGGAGTCAGGAACAGGAACTAAGGCAGTACGAACAGCAGCTAAACCAGACAGAACCCAAGCAGGAGTGGATGGACGGCTCAGAGATCGGGAGGTAATGTTTTCTACAGCTTTAGACTGTAGGAGTGAGTCGGCATTAGCCATGTTCTTCCACCGGGAGCAAGGCTGGGAACCAGAAAGTGAAGTCGAGGATGCCAGGCAAGAGGAAGGAGTGTATGCCAGACCCTCCGGGAAGGATATGGAGGTGCCTGTTCAAATCTCCACAACAGGAGGAACAGTTTCCTGCCGGCGGCGGCGTCTTCAGCAGGAGGAAGACCTGGAAGACTGCGGCGGAGGCGTGGAGCTCTCCCATACCGGGCAGAGGAAGTGTGCGGCGCCGAATACAGGTTCCGAAGACGAGGAGGGAGCTGTATGCCGGACTGTGGATTTATGCTGAGAGGGCGGAGATGAAGTGTAGCGTTGCGGGCCGGTACCAGGTAGATGGATCGCCAGTCGCGTGCCCCAGAATGGCGATCGCAGCTCTTCTCCTCTCCTCTCCTGGCCTGGATGAAGCCTTTCTCCACGGCACAGGGCACAGGGCTGTTGAGCAGCCTACGTCAGGTCTCCAGAGCGCTGCTGCTGCTGCTGCTGCTGTTGAGCAGTCCACGTCAGGTCTCCAGAGCGCTGCTGCTGCTGCTGTTGAGCAGCCCACGTCAGGCCTCCAGAGCGCTGCTGCTGCTGCTGTTGAGCAGCCCACGTCAGGTCCCCAGAGCGCTGCTGCTGCTGCTGTTGAGCAGCCCACGTCAGGTCTCCAGAGCGCTGCTGCTGCTGTTGGGCAGCCCACGTCAGGTCTCCAGATAGACCAGGTCCTGAGCACCTTCTTTTTATCCTCTGGGGGGAGCTCATGGAACTGAGACCTGACACACCACAGCCTGACTCCAGGCCAGACACACCGCAGCCTGACTCCAAGCTTCCGAGGTTCCGGCTTGCGGCCTCAGCCTCTGCTCACACCACTGAGGGTCTCTGTGACGCCTCAGCTCTTGCGCACGCCACTGAGGGTCTCTGCGACGCCTCAGCGCCTGCGCACGCCACTGAGGGTCTCTGCGACGCCTCAGCTCCGGCTCACGTCAGTGAGGGTTTCGGCAACGCCTCAGCTCCTGCTCACGTCACTGAGGGTCCCGCCAAAGCCTCAGCTCCTGCTCCTAGTCTGCAGGCCTTCCAGGGGTTCAGTGAGAAACTGGTCCTCGTTCTGGCCTATGAACCCTGCGATGAGGGGTTCGAGGAGGAAGCGCTGCCGGATCCTGTCTCTGAGGGGTTCAAGGAGCAACTTGTCCTCGTTCTGGCTTCTGAACCCTGCAAAGAGGGGTTCGAGGAGGAAGCGCCGCCGGATCCTGTTCCTGAGGGGTTCAAGGAACAGTTTGTCCTCATTCTGGCCTCTGAAACCAGAGACGAGGGGTTTGAGGAGGAAGCGCTGTTGGACCCTGTTCCTGAGGGGTTCAAGGAACAGTGTGTCCTCGTTCTGGCCTCTGAACCCAGAGATGAGGGTTCGCCAGGCGCCGCTTCGGCCTCTGAAGGTTTGCCAGCCTCTGCTTCAGTCTCCGAGGGTTCCTCTGGCTCACAGCCTGTCTATGAGGCCCTGGCTCATTGGCGCCAGCCTGAACTCTGTGCCTGCTGGGGACGACCTCCTGGTCGCCCGCCTGAACTCTGTGCCTGCTGGGGATGACCTCCTGGTCGCCCGCCTGAACTCTGTGCCTGCTGGGGATGACCTCCTGGTCCCCCGCCTGAACTCTGTGTCTGCTGGGGACGACCTCCTGGTCGCCCGCCTGAATTCTGTGCCTGCTGGGGACGACCTCCTGGTCGCCCGCCCGAACTCTGTTTTTGGCCCTCCTGCCGTGGCCCCCTCCGCCCACCCTGTGTGGGTTGTTTTTTTTTAAAACTCTGTAATATTCGTTATTTGTTAGAGATTTTCACATGAAACAGGTCGAAATGCTTCTGAGGTGGACAGGAAATATAAACCACCAACTGCTGCGGTCAAAGCTGCTGCTGTGGTGTGAAGTTTCTGTGTTCACGAAGGGAACACAAAGGCTTTATTTAGAAGTATAAACCATGCTAGTGGCATATATGTGGGGTAGATGTAACTCCTTCATCTTTATAATTAAAACAAAGTAGAAGGCTTTCTGATGAGCTGTGCAGCAGGTCTGGATGTGAGGATGGAGAACACTCTGCTCTGCTGGGATTTCTCTGTAAGTACAACAATGACTTTCTGTTTTTTGTTTCTGATGTTGTTTCTGCACGTTGGAATTATAGTTTATCACTGTTTGATCTGTTTCTCTGCCATTTTGATGAGAGATGTGTTTTTCTACAATTATGTCTCTAACCATCTGTTATCTTTGTGATATCATATAAATGTTTTTTGATGTAAGTTTTTATTGATTTTGCACATTTTATCTCCCTACCTTTATTTTTAAGACCTAAACAGTTTTACTTGAAAAGTTTCTATTATTAAAATGTATTTTTTGTGATTTTATTTCTTTATCAGTTTGATAATATATGATCTGCTTCTATTCTTCATTGTAGTGCTCTGTACTGCCCTCTACACAAATGCTGATGGTGAGAATCTGTTCTTTTTTCTTAATTTTTTTTATTATATAATTATCTGCCACATTTTTAAATTTAATATATGTTTTATTTGTATTAGTTTTGTTTGTAAGATTATGTTGTACTCGTACTCCTCGTCTTTCACTTTATCCGGGACCGGGTCGCGGGGGCAGCAGACTCAGCAGAGACACCCAGACGTCCCTCTCCCCAGACACCTCCTCCAGCTCCTCCGGGGGGGAGCCCAAGGCGTTCCCAGGCCAGCCGAGAGACATAGTCCCTCCAGCGTGTCCTGGGCTGTCCCCTGGGCCTCCTCCCGGTGGGATGTGTCTGGAACACCTCCCGAGGATGGCGTCCAGGAGACATCCGATATAGATGCCTGAGCCACCTCAACTGGCTCCTCTCGATCTGGATTACTACTCCGAGCCCCTCCCGGATGGCCAAGCCCCTCACCCTATCTCTAAGGGAGTGCCCGGCCACCCTACGGAGGAAGCTCATTTTAGCCGCTTGTATCCGGGATCTCGTTCTTTCGGTCATGACCCAAAGTTCATGGCCATAGGTGAGGGTAGGAACGTAGACCGACCGGTAAATCGAGAGCTTCGCTTTTCGGCTCAGCTCTCTCTTCACCACAACGGACCGGCACAGTGCCCCCATTACTGCGGCAGCCGCACCGATCCATCTGTTGATCTCCCGCTCCATTCTTCCCTCACTCGTGAACAAGACCCCGAGATACTTGAACTCCTCCACTTGAGGCAGCAACTCCCCTCCAACCTGAAGAGGACAAGCCACCCTTTTCCGGTCGAGTACCATGGCCTCTGACTTGGAGGAGCTGATCTTCATCCCAGCCGCTTCACACTCGGCTGCGAACCGCCCCAGCGCATGCTGTGGGTCTTGGCTAGAGGTGCACTGGTCCCCAAACCAGACCCCCTCTGGCCCTTGGCTGCGTCAGGACCGGTGACAAAGGGCAGCCCTGCCGGAGTCCAACATGCACCGGGAACAGGTCCAACTTAGTGCCGGCAATGCGGACCAAACTCCTGCTCCGCTCGTACAGGGACCGGATGGCCCCTAATAAAGGGCCCACGATTCCATACTCCTGGAGCACCCCCCACAAGGCACCACGAGGGACACAGTTGAATGCCTTCTCCAGGTCCACAAAACACATGTGAACCGGTTGGGCAAAACTCCCATGAACCCTCGAGTACCCTGTAGAGCGTATAGAGCTGGTCCAGTGTTCCACGGCCGGGACAAAAACCACACTGCTCCTCCTGAAGCCGAGGTTCGACTATCGGCTGGACTCTCCTCTCCAATACCCTGTCATAGGCCTTACCAGGGAGGCTGAGGAGTGTGATCCCCCTGTAGTTGGAACACACCCTGGGGGACCACCACTTCAGTCTGCCAGTCCAGAGGCACTGTCCCCGACCGCCATGCAATGTTGAAGAGGCGTGTCAACCATGACAGCCTCACAACATCCAGAGATTTGAGGTACTCAGGGCGGATCTCATCCACCCCCTAAGCCTTGCCACCGCGGAGCTTTTTAACCACCTCGGTGACTTCAGCCTGGGTGATGAAAGAGTCCAACCCCAAGTCCCCAGCCTCTGTTTCCACCAGGGAATGTGTGATGGCAGGATTGAGGAGATCCTCGAAGTACTCCTTCCACCGCCCGATAATGTCCCCAGTCGAGGTCAGCAGCCTCCCACCCCCACTATAAACAGTGTTGGCGAAGCACTGCTTCCCCCTCCTGAGGCGCCGGACGGTTTGCCAGAATCGCTTCGAGGCCAACTGGTGGTCCTTCTCCATGGCCTCACCGAACTCCTCCCAGGCCCGGGTACTCCGCACTACCGCTCGACCCGTAGGCCGAAACAAGAGACCTATCCCCAACCCGAAGGCACAGGGATGCGACCCTCTCATCCACTGGGGTAAACCCCAACACGAGACGGCTGAGCTGGGGGGCAACAAGCAAACCCACACCAGCCCACCGCCTCTCCCCGTGGGCCACTCCAGAGTAGAAGAGAGTCCAGCCCCTCTCAAGTAGATGGGTTCCAGAGCCCATGCGGTGCGTGGAGGTGAGCCTGACTATTTCTAGTCGATATCTCTCGACCTCCCGCACAAGCTCAGGCTCCTTCCCCCCAGCGAGGTGACCATCCACATCCCTAGAGCCAGCCTAAGCATCCGGGGATCGGGCCGCTGAGGTCTCCACCTTCATCTGCCACCCAATCCTCTTTGCACCGGTCCCTCACGGTTCCCCCTGCAGGTGGTGGGCCCACTGGGGGATATTATGTTGTGCTTAAGTAATATTTATTTAAATAACCTTCGGTCTATCAAATATTGTCCTGTGAATACGGGGGTGGTTTTAAAAAGAGTGATTCGAGCATTCTCGAGCATGCCCTGAAAATGTAATGGCTAGGCCTGCAACAACTAATTAAGCAAAATTGGCATGTGTTCGAACAACTACTACATTCAGAATGCGAATCGGAAGAGTAAACAAAACATTATTTTAATAAAATAATATTTTAAGGTATGATTTCTTTTAATTAGCTACCATAATTACTAAAATAATATTTAAATAAATATTATTTGCGGAATTAGAAATTAATAATCTTTTGGACAATTGATTTTAATGTTTTTAACTAAACATCACTTGAGTTAATCCACTACCAAAATGCCCGTTTATTGACTCTCACAACATAGTGTAGAGTTGTAAATATTTGACCTGCCTGGCGCCCGAAGGTAGCAGCTGTAGCAGTTACCAGTTTTAGCTAACAAAGCAAAGTAGCTTATTTAGCAACCCTTCATATGTTTCATATGTGCTTGAAAAAACATTTATACAAATATTAAGGTGTATATGATCCCCAGCAGGGTGTAAGGGCTCATCAGGGTTGTTTTATCCTAAAGTAATTTTCTCTGCCCACACACTACATGATGATGAACAGATTTTGGGTTGTGTGATGAAGGGAGCAAAGAAAACTTGGCAGCTGCTCTGAGTAGCAGCTGGGAGGGGGCAAAACTTCTGTTTGACTGCACGCTTCAGTCGTGCAAAGCTGCAGTTTTGATGCCATTTTCTATAGACAGTGGGGAAAACCGCTCCATCCTCTCTTCTGGGGGAATTTCTGGCTCAGATTCCTTTTCTGCAGATGTTTACAATAAAAAGTTTTAATTACCCCGATGATTGGTTGGATACATGAACAGCAGATCATAACTTAACTTTTGGTTGTTTTTTGACACTAACATCACGTCATAGTCAACAACGTCATAGTCAAAGTAATAGAGTAATAGAGTCTTCCTTGCCAGCAAGTGTCAAAGATCCGCCCCACTGTGATCAGCTTGCACTGCCGAGGATAATAAGAAAGAGGCATAACCAGGAGAAGTATTTTATTTGCGGCTCAATGACATGACAGGTATTCCAGATGTGACGACTCCTTCATGGGCTGAAATTTTTCTACCTGCCTCTTTGTTAGTTTATATTTGAGCTCATGTTTCATACCATGGCTAGGGTCCATCTTCACTTGACTTCTTAAGACAGACGGAAGGGTCCATGGGTTAGGTAGAAAATAAAACATTTGAGGTATGACAAGAAAGATGTGAGTCAACGAATGGTGGGATGTCTATTTGGCTGTGGGCAGAAGAGAAGGATGCTTGTTCCAGAACTGAACCTTTTGAAGAGTGTGTTTTGTCCAGTCATCCATCTGTCCAACAGTCCTCCTGCGTGAAGCCTGTAATCTTCTTCATCCCTGAACACACATCTCTGATATTGTTTTGCTGGAGCTTGCTGTCCAGCTTCTTCTTGTACACTCCCTAGCTGTCTCTAATCTTGATTTTAAGTTGCTTTCGTGTGAACCTCAATAATTCCCTTTCTGCCTCTCTGAAGGCACTATTTTTCTTGTTAAGAAAAGCAGGTCCTTCAGGTCACTGGTGATGCAAGGTTTATTATTGGGGAAGCAACTCACCATTCTCATAGGGATGATGTTATCCAAGTTTAGATATTCTGTTACGCATTCAGTCAAGGCATTTATGTCCTCTTCATGTGGCCGGCACAGTGCGTCCTAGTCTGTAGCCTCAAAGTAACCACACAGGGCTTCTTCAGCTTTCTGTGACCATCTTGTCACAGTTATCTTTATTACAGGTTGCCTCTAAACAAGGGGCTTATATTTTGAGCAGAGAAAAATAAGATTGTGATCTGATTTGCCTAAAGAAGGTCTAGTTTTAGAGATGTATTAGTCCTTGACTTTTGCATAAAACAAATCCAACACTGTTTTCTCTGATAGAACAGCTGACAAACTATTGAAATGCTGAAAGTGTAGCAAAGGGTAAAGCATGATTAAAATCACCAAATATTGCCACAATCTCATTGAGGTGTTTCTAGCTTAGCAACAGCTGAGCTGATGACATCACCTGCAGTGTCAGCAGGAACGTAAGCCATTGCCAAAATAGCAATGGTGAACTCTTTGGGTAATTAATATGGATGAAAACCTTCTGCTAACAGTTCAGTATCTGGACTGCAAAGATGACACTTTACAATACAATGTCCTGCATTACCCCACCTGTTGTTCACAGGCATTGCTAATCCACCTCCTTTGTGTTTGCTGCTCCCCTTTAAATATCAGTCAACTCATATGGTCACAAACCCCTGGCAGACAGATGCTGGAGTCAGGGATCCTGCAGCCATGACTTGGTGAAACACAAAGTATTGCATTCCCGATACTCTTGCTGGATCGTTTGAAGGGCTTGGAGTGTGAGATATTAATCAGCTGCTCCCAGTTGTAAAAAACACCTTCTTACTTTGGTTGTGCATCATAACAAATGTCCAAAAGTAAACGTATATCAGCAAGAAACCCTCCAGCCTGCACAGTATCCAACACCAGAGTGGATAATCGTCCAGAGTTCCTAAAACAGTTCTTAAATAGAATATATCAGAATCGAAGCAACAGAGCTACTCCAACATGCTGCTACCTTGAGTGGCACAATTCAAGAATATCATATATAAGAAGAGGGAAGGCAGGTTGTTGTGCAATATGCTTATTTGTTTTCAGCAGAGTGGCTGACTACTCTGATTGTGAGTTGTTCACTGAATTCATCACAGAACAGTGTTTCATGGATAATTCTTTTTTGTGCATTTGTATACCAAGTTTTTTAAAGAAACATTTTTTATACACTGGTTTACATAGATTTTCATTTATTTTTTTCAATAAAATGCCTCCAGTTGGAGACAAATAGATACAATTTAATTTGATTTATTTTCATTTCATTGATTTATTGCTGTTTACAATTGTACATTTTGATGAAGCACAGGGTAAATGTCACGACCAAAGGCTATGTCATATGCAGAAGGAGTCCTACAATGTAAATGAACACTTTTATTTGATCAGATTTCCGTTTATGAGGTAAAAATATATATTTGGCCCAATTTGGGCACTTTTAGGTATATTGTGCCAAATGTTTGTGATAATAATATGGTTCAATTACAGGGGTTGGACAATGAAACTGAAACACCTGTCATTTTAGTGTGGGAGGTTTCATGGCTAAATTGGACCAGCCTGGTAGCCAGTCTTCATTGATTGCACATTGCAGCAGTAAGAGCAGAGTGTGAGGGTTCAATTAGCTGGGTAAGAGCACAGTTTTGCTCACAATATTGAAATGCACACAACATTATGGGTGACATACCAGAGTTCAAAAGAGGACAAATTTTGGTGCACGTCTTGCTGGCGCATCTGTGACCAAGACACCAAGTCTTTGTGATGTATCAAGAGCCACGGTATCCAGGGTAATGTCAGCATACCACCAAGAAGGACGAACCACATCCAACAGGATTAACTGTGGAATCAAGAGGAAGCTGTCTGAAAGGGATGTTCGGGTGCCAACCCGGATTGTATCCAAAAAACATAAAACCACGGTTGCCCAAATCACGGCAGAACTAAATGTGCACCTCAACTCTCCTGTTTCCACCAGAACTGTCCGTCGAGAGCTCCACAGGGTCAATATACACGGCCGGGCTGCTATAGCCAAAGCTTTGGTCTCTCATGCCAATGCCAAACGTCGGTTTCAATGGTGCAAGGAGCGCAAATCTTGGGCTGTGGACAATGTGAAACATGTATTGTTCTCTGATGAGTCCACCTTTACTGTTTTCCCCACATCCGGGAAAGTTACGGTGTGGAGAAGCCCCAAAGAAGCGTAGCACCCAGACTGTTGCATGCCCAGAGTGAAACATGGGGGTGGATCAGTGATGGTTTGGGCTGCCATATCATGGCATTCCCTTTGCCCAATACTTGTGCTAGATGGGCGCGTCACTGGCAAGGACTACCGAACCATTCTTGAGGACCATGTGCATCCAGTGGTTCAAACATTGTATCCTGAAGGTGGTGCCGTGTATCAGGATGACAATGCACCAATACACACAGCAAGACTGGTGAATGATTGGTTTGATGAACATGAAAGTGAAGTTGAACATCTTCCATGGCCTGCACAGTCACCAGATCTAAATATTATTGAGCCACTTTGTGGTGTTTTGGAGGAGCGAGTCAGGAAACGTTTTCCTCCACCAGTATCACGTAGTGACCTGGCCACTATCCTGCAAGAAGAAAGGCTTAAAATCCCTCTGACCACTGTGCAGGACTTGTATATGTTATTCCCAAGACGGATTGACGCTGTATTGGCCGCAAAAGGAGGCCCTACACCATACTAATAAATTATTGTGGTCTAAAACCAGGTGTTTCAGTTTCATTGTCCAACCCCTGTATTTCACTCTTACTTTGCTACAGTTTTAGTCAAGATGTTGATTAACACAATCTGAGGCTTTTGTTGGGTTTTCACAAAAATGTACATGGTGTTTTGCACTTTAATTTAGAGAAACAGGGGTTGGACAATGAAACTGAAACACCTGTCATTTTAGTGTGGGAGGTTTCATGGCTAAATTGGACCAGCCTGGTAGCCAGTCTTCATTGATTGCACATTGCACCAGTAAGAGCAGAGTGTGAAGGTTCAATAAGCAGGGTAAGAGCACAGTTTTGCTCAAAATATTGAAATGCACACAACATCATGGGTGACATACCAGAGTTCAAAAGAGGACAAATTGTTGGTGCACGTCTTGCTAGCGCATCTGTGACCAAGACAGCAAGTCTTTGTGATGTATCAAGAGCCACGGTATCCAGGGTAATGTCAGCATACCACCAAGAAGGACGAACCACATCCAAAAGGATTAACTGTGGAAGCAAGAGGAAAACTGTCTGAAAGGGATGTTCGGTGCTAACCGGATTGTATCCAAAAAACATAAAACCCGGCTGCCCAAATCACGGCAGGCTTAAATGTACATGTCAACTCTCCTGTTTTCCACCAGAACTGTCCGTCGGGAGCTCCACAGGGTCAAATACACGGGCCCGGGGTGGGTATAGCCAAAACCTTCGGTCACTCATGCCAATGCCAAACGTCGGTTTCAATGGTGCAAGGAGCGCAAATCTTGGGCTGTGGACAATGTGAAACATGTATTGTTCTCTGATGAGTCCACCTTTACTTTTTTCCCCACATCCAGGAGAGTTACGGTGTGGAGAAGCCCCAAAGAAGCGTAGCACCCAGACTGTTGCATGCCCAGAGTGAAGCATGGGGGTGGATCAGTGATGGTTTGGGCTGCCATATCATGGTATTCCCTTGGCCCAATACTTGTGCTAGATGGGCGCGTCACTGCCAAGGACTACTGAACCATTCTTGAGGACCATGTGCATCCAATGGTTCAAACACTGTATCCTGAAGGTGGTCCCGTGTATCAGGATGACAATGCACCAATACACACAGCAAGACTGGTGAAAGATTGGTTTGATGAACATGAAAGTGAAGTTGAACATCTCCCATGGCCTGCACAGTCACCAGATTTAAATATTATTGAGCCACTTTGGGGTGTTTTGGAGGAGCGAGTCAGGAAACGTTTTCCTCCACCAGGATCACGTTGTGACCTGGCCACTATCCTGCAAGAAGAATGGCTTAAAATCCCTCTGACCACTGTGCAGGACTTGTATATGTCATTCCCAAGATGAATTGATGCTGTATTGGCCGCAAAGGAGGCCCTACACCATACTAATAAATTATTGTGGTCTAAAACAGGTATTTTAGTTTCATTGTCCAACCCCTGTATATATATATATACTTTGCCTTATCACAAATAAATCAGGCACAGTAATAGCTGCAGTATTGCTTATGTTGTAATTATGAATATGAATATATTATTTAATATTAATGCTTTAATATTTTATGAAATAATATTTCGGTCTGTTAAGGGTTGTCCTGTGAATAGTTGTCTGTTAAGGGTTGTCCTGTGAAGATTGAAAACTAACAACCTTTTGGGGTAAATGATCTTTAGCAGGCAAGCACGCGTTCTTAGCAGTTAGCGGTTGGAGCTAACAAAAGAAGCTCATAGTTTATCATCAGATTTAAACACATACCTTTAAAATACCATTAATAAAAGGGTTAAAATGCATAAGTGTGGATGGCGCGTTATGGCCGATCTTCTGTGTTTAAAATCACTCTTCAAATAAAGTTTGTCTTAACTTAAAAAAACAAACACAGAACACACAAACTGAGCACATGTGCTGAGCAGATAATCTGCTAGCACTAAGATGGCTGAGTTTCGACACAAACAAAACCAAACATCATAAAACGTAAAATGTTTAGAATATTTCATTCTAAATTACTTCTCTCTGCCCAAAACACAACCTCTTACGTGAACGGTGCTGAGGAAAAGTTGTCCACGCGACGAAGTTGAGAAAAGCTTCCACAGTGAACAAAGGGTTAGCTGCAGCTAACCTCCGTAGCTGTGGGGTGGGGCGGCTCGCTCTGTCGGGCTGGCCAAACTGCACGTTACTGCTGTAGCCACGGTGATGCTGTCCCGTTGTCCTTCCTTCAGACCGGGAAAACTGCTCCACTCGGTGTCCTAGAGACAGGGTCTCTGCTGGGAACTCTCTGGAACACAGTTTGCTTCTGTAGACCTCAGAGAGAAAGTCAAGCAACGCTTGTACCTTAATTACCCCGTTCATGAATGAATACCGGATGCACAAACAGCAATTCATTCCTACTTCACTTAGTGCATATGCTCGCGTGATCGTATGACACTCTTGGATCCAGTTTGATGAGTTATGTCTGTTTGCCCGCAAAGAGACATTAGCGCGCTGTGTCCCTCCGTCCATTTTCTCTGGGGACCTGCGTGGAAGTGGTCAGTTTGTTGCCAAAGCGGGGTTTTATTCGGACAGTGACGTCACGGGATGTCCGCTGTTTCCCCGTTTCTGGCTGTGCTGGAAGTAGGTTAATGCAATTTATTTGAAAAGTTCCAAAAAAGTTCGTACTGGCCTTTCATTTTGTACCTATGGCTGTGGGGTCCCAACACTTACTTTGGAAAAACATTATTTTATGTCTTACCTTTATAAAAGTACCAAAAGTTTGCATTTAGGCCCAATAATTGTCAAGTTATTTTGCATAAATTTTTGTTTTATATTTTCAGGTGGAAATTACCTGATCCTGATTGTGTTTGTGTTCATGTGATTTGTTAAAAAACTTCCTGAGTCTATCAGTTTGGGCAGGGATGCGTCAGGATCTCCTGGCTGATAATTACAGAATCCTGTTTGGTTGTTCCATCATTAATCAGTGATGAACATAAGATCATTTTATATTAGAGTCAACCAGAACATGTTTGACACAGCAACAACAACATCATGTTTGTGTTACTATTCCCTTTGGTTACACAAATAGTTTTTCTGGCAATAAGGTTCAATTTATCATTTAAACTATAAATGACATACCACAACTCTGTAATTAAAATTGGAATATTTTATGTAGAAAAGCAGAAAAATAGTACAACACAACCGAGGGCCCATTCCTTCTCCTCTCGTGGATGTATTAGGTCATTATTTATTTCTTATCTATTACAAACATGGAAGTTTTCTGACCTGTCAGACTTGTTTAGAATTCATTATTTCTGATTGTTTCTAGTAGCTGTAGGTGTGATTTATGGAAAAAATCATCCTCAAGCAAGATTTACTTGTTTTTGTCTTTGCCTCGACAGCAGATAAGCCCAAAGCTTCACTGACAGCGGAGATAACAATCCTGCCAGCAGGGGGCAGTATAGCGCTAAGCTGCTCAGTGTTCAGCTCTGCTGGGTGGAAGTTTGACTGGTTCAGACAGCAGTCAGAGCATCTCACAGCGGAGCTCATAAGAAACAATGAACCAGATGGAGTCCTCAGAGTCTCAGAGAGAGGTGTGTATAGTTGCAGAGGAGGGAGGGGAGATCCAGTTTTCTACACTGAAGACAGTGAAAAAGTCACCATTTGGAAAACTGGTGAGTTTAGTTTATGTTCATTAATGAAACAAAGCAAAGAATGATCTTTAAAATTTTAATCTTTGTTGAAAATGTTAATTCCTTTAATATTGACGATAATATTGTATAACCTAAAAATGTTTTATACAGCCTGCTATGAAATACTGTAAATTTAATGAGCTTGAAATCTTTAAAGTAAAAATCTTTCCCTTTTCCTATTCATTTTTAGTAATGTAAATTATCTATGTTTTGAATTCACTGTGTAGTTTACCCATTCATTAGATACCCCTATTTAATTATTTTAACCATTTAATTCATAAACTACATAGACTTTTTGATAAGGTAAATTATTGCCATATCAAACAGCAGCAACATGTTTTTATTGATTTTGTTGTTGATACATTTTGTTATGGAAATTTTAGTGCCTTGCTTGATTTTCTCCTTGATACTCTACAGGAACTGACAAAAGTATTAGAACCCCTCTGTGTTGTTCCATCTTTGTTTAGTCTTAGAGTAATGGTTTCTCAGCCTTATGTTTGCAGCTGTGTGAGATAATATGTATACCACACTGTTAAGGTTATTGTCTAGGACAACAGGTCTCATGAGGTCACCTTGAAAATTTTGTAGCTTAAAAAGGGAAAAACTTTTACTTTGTCTAGTCAAAAAATGATTTGGCAGCACTTTTTACTGAGCACATCTCCAATGCTGTAAAATCCTTCTCTCTTGCAAGATTAAAATAAAGCTGATTCTGAGTGACAATCATCAGTCTCTGGATGCGAATTTTTCTACAATTGGCGTCATGAACAGGATTCATATGTTTACCGACCCATCAGAAACGAACAGCAGCCTGACAGCTCCTCCTCTGCAGCAGCGACCTCCAGACCTCCAGCTGCAGAATCAGCCACATCTGCAGCCTCACAGCAACAGCAGTCACTGAAGGTGGAAGACAGCTCTAACACCACATCTTCACAGCCGCACAGCTCCTCAGATCCTCCTGATTCACTGCCAGGTTCGAGCTCCAGCCCTCCTTCTTCTCATACCAGACAGAAGGCTCAGGGACACACTCTCACTGCACTTATGGTGGAAGTAATGGGTCCAAATGGACCTTACCTGGTTTTTCCTGTCCTGCACTTCTCATGACATCGAGGAGGTGCGCAAAACTTCTCCCTGAACCATTCTCAGTCAGGTGGAATTTTTTTCCACCAAGTTTCTGGGTTTTTTGCAATGAATATCGTCCTACTGGGGCTGAAATACGCAGAATCCTGACACGTAAAAATAACTGCGTTTTCTGACATTGAAAAAATCCAAAACAAGCTCCCGGTCCAAACCTACGTCTGAAACATGAGGATTTGGATGATGTTTCAAATGGAATACAGGAATGCCGTTACTGTCCTGGCGGTGGCCTTTTAAAAAAAAAGAGTTTTCCCTGAAAAAATCAATATGACTAACATCTATGCCTGCAAGCAAAAAGGTGATGGAAGACACTGATGATTTCATCACCTGAGTGATCGAAGCAGTGACCAAAGAAAGTGGAATAGGAAACACCCAAGAAGGGGGTTTACAGAAGCAGGGGTTCTGGGAGACCCTTGTTTTTTGAGGGGATCAAAAAAGGGAAGTTTCCCATTTTTAGAAACAACATTTAAAGGGGGGCATATGTGGGCGGGGGGTTTCACCCCTCGCCTTGCGATTTTGGGAAAGGCATCCCAAAACATGCTAAACCCTCAGTTTGAAGAAGGGGCAGGGGAAATTAAAAAAGAAGCATCTGACAAAGAACTGCATCTAGCCACGATTACGTTTCTTAAAAAAATGTCGGAAGGAATAGGGAGGGGGGGATATCAATGAAAGAAAAGGTTTTAGGGAAAGGGGTTTCCCTTGGCAGAAAAGGGACTTTGGGAGGGAAAGAAAATTGTCCCTACCCAGCGAGGCCCCCCAATTTTTCCCAGGTGATTGACAAAACCCGAGGCAGAGGGGGGCCCAAGGCAACCCCCAAAACATGTCACCCGTCTTTCGAAAACCCGGTACCCACCAAAACCTTTTTAAAAACACCCCACCCCAACTGCCCCACACTCTTTTTTACTATCCTATTTCTCACTTTAGATACACACACACACCCCCAAATATACATACAGACCCAAAAACCACTTTTTTTTTCTCTTCCGGTTTCCCCAAAATGAAAAGCTGCTTTGCAATGACTGTGATGACTTGACTGAAGTGCAACATGCTTATTGCTGTTTTGGAAAAAAAAATTTGGCGAAAAAATAATTATCCCAAAACTTAGGGGCTCATTTTCCCTCAGAGGCATATAAAGCTTTCCCCAAAATGTTTGATCTTATAGTCTCAGGAAAAAAAAAAAATCATTTATGGTAGACTCAGGAGCAATTTCTTCTGTTGTTAAGGCAAAAGGAATTTTCAACAACCCCCAAAAATCAGCGGAAATCGGGTTTTTTCTATGTCAGCATCAGGGCAGACGACAAAGGGAACATGTTAAAAAACCCCATGGCATGTGTAAAACCTGAGGGTTTTTACTTTCAAAAACATTGTTTCCCCCCCTTATCATCATTGTGTCCTGTAAATTTTGATGGGTAGAGATTTGATGTGCAAGCTAGGAATCATTCTAATGTCCACCCCAGAGGGGGTAAGGGTCTCTACTCAGGGGACACGTGTTTACCCCAGCTTTTTGAGTGGAAAGTGCAAAATTCATTGTGTTCACACCCTTTGCTGAAGGGAGGTTGGATCAGTTTTTTAATCCCTCCTGTGATTTTATGCAAGCTGTTCACTTTTTTTAAACTGAATTGCTCATATGTCGTTGGGTTTTTGACAAAAATATGAGAAAGCTTGGCTTCGCATTTTTTTTTGAAAAACTAAAACCACTTCTATGCTGTATTGGAATGCTAATAAAGCCCCGCTTGCTGTTTTTTCTGAACTCACCCCGGCTGCAGTTTTTCAAAACAGGAGAGCCCTGTCCCACACATCGCTTTTGGAAAAATCTGTAAAACAAAAATGGACAGATTTTGAAAATATTTTTTGTTGCAAGTGAAAAAGTATCTGTTTTGGACTGTGGTAAAACCAAAAATTTTTAAAACTTTTTGTTTTCTTAAAAGAATTTTTTGCATTTTAAAAGACCTTTTCTTAGCACACTGCACTGCCCCAAAGGGGAACTTTTCAGTTGATCCGAAAATGATCTGTTTTTCCCAAAATGGCTCATTTGTTGAAATTGACGCCAATTCACATCCATTGTTGGTCCAGGTTTCCACTTGGCCTGTGGGGAAAAAGTAAATATGATGTGGGGGGCTCAAAAAAAATTTGTGAACCTTTGGTTGTGACTCCAAAGTCAAACTACAGACCGTGTGTGAAACCAATACCCACTCAAACCAGAAGCCATTGGGAGGAAAAAAAACCTGTTTTTAATCACTTTTGAAAAAAGGAATTATTGTTCCTTTTGAAAATTCTCCTGTAAGAACTCTTTTTCCCTGTTAAAAAGATCAGGAGTAAAGGAGAACCTGTTGAATGGAGGTTTTGTGCAAGATTTTCAAGCTGTAAAGCTTCTTAAGTACCCCAAGCCAGAGCTCCTACAGTCCCTAAACCCCCACACTATTTTTTTCACAAGTTCCTCCAAATGCAAAGTTTTTTTTTGTTTTTGATCTTTTTAAAAAGCGTTTTTTTAGTGTACCTTGTTGATAAGGAGAGACCAAATTTTTGTTTGCTTTTTGGTTTGAAGGAAAACCTACACTTTCACTCGTCTGTGTCAAGGTTATTTGGAAAAATCCGACTAAATAATGCTGCATTGAAAGCTTTGTCTTGAGTCATTGGAGTTGACCTCAGGCTCTGTTTTTTGCAAAAGGGTTATGATCCCCTGCTTTGTTGTCCTACTAAGGAGCAATGTGAGAAGGACACTGTCACCACTGTTGAAACATTTGCATTCAGAGGGGCACAAGGGCCCCTCTTTCTAAACTTCAGCTTGTCCAGCTACAAGTAACCTTTTTTTTTGGTCAAGTTAATTTTCTGCTGAAGGTAAAACTCTTTCCTTCAAAGTGTGTGAATGCAGTGAAAAACATTCCAAAAACCTGTTACAAAAAAAAAACAGTTGATATCATTTTTGGGGCATGACTTTAAAATTGCAGGAATTTTATTCCTAATTATTCCTGTATGGAAGCACCCCGTTTGGGGCTTCATGCATGGTAAAGGTCTTCAATCTCAGGGGCAATATTGTTTGGACACCTGAAGCAGAAGCAGCTTTCATACAACTTAAACTGGCTTTTCAGAAGGCTCCTACTTTAGGATTACCAAAAACCTAAAAAACCCTTTTTTTAGGCTGTTGATGAAAAGCATGGGTGCATGACATCAGTTCTCCTCCAATATCATGGAGATAACCTGCGACCTGTTGCTTATTTTTCTGCAAAATTGGACCCAGTGGCTATGGGACTCCCTAACTGCCTTCGTGCTGTGGCAGCTGCAGAAAAAGCTGTGTTGGCTTCTAGATACATTGTTGGACATGCAGACCTCACAGTTTTGGTTCGACACTCTGTTGCTCTTATTCTGCTTGAACAGAAAACATCACACCTTTCTGCTGCTCGCTGGCTGACATACACATCAATTCTTCTGGACATTCCAAAGATAACTGTTAAAAGGTGTACTGTGCTCAATCCAGCAACACTTCTCCCCACGCCAGAAGATGGGGAGCCTCATAACTGTGTTACAGTGTTGGAGGAAGTTTGCACAACCCGGCCTGACCTTTCTGAGATACCTCTGAAAACCTTAGAAGGCAATGTGCCAGCCGGAGCTGGGATTTCGGCACAATTTAGCCAAATGTGCCAAATTTGTTTTTCACCTCAAAAAAGGGAATTTGGTCAAATAAAAGTACAGATTTCCATTGTAGGACTCCTTCTGCATATGACATAACCTTTGGTCATGACATTTACCCTGTGTACCATCAAAATGTACCATTCTGCACAGCACAATACCAATATAATGAATAAAAAACAAGCTGAATTACATCAGTTTGTCCCCCAACAGAGGGATTTTATTGAAAACAATCTAAACAAATGTACAAAAACAATTATCTAGGGGTGTCAATCCTGGGTCCTGGAGAAAGCCTCGGTGAAAACATAGGAGCTTGTGGCTCAGTGTCAGGCTCACCTGGAGAGAGCCACATGTTCTCACTGTCAAGACGGGGCGGATGGGTAGCCTTACTCACCCGTCTGGAGACTGACCTGGTTGAAGTGTTCCTTTTTCTTGGAGCAGAAGCAACCTTATGCTTCACAGGCCTACTTTTGAAACTTCAGCCACTGACTTAAACCAACTAACTGATGTGGTGACATCATACATCAGTTTCTGGGAGGACATGTGTTGGCCATGGTTTACTCCACATCTCAGGAACCTGCGCAAGGATCAGGAAGAAGCTCACAACAAAGGAGAGTGGGTACTGTATAGGCAGACCAGGAACAAACTAACAAAGGAGATCAAAGCAGCCAAGAGAAGCTACAGTGAGAAGCTAAAGAACAGCTTTTCTACTGGTGATGCTTTCTTCTGTCTGGAACTGTTTGAAAAACCTGACTGCCTAAAGGAGCCCCCCCTACCCACCCTGAGCAGAATCCTGGCCTGGCTAACCGTCTGAATGGCTTCTACTGCAGACATGAAAGAGAGATGTTCACACCTCAGACCATCTCCTCCACATCCCATTCAGGAACAAATTCTTCAACAGCAACAAACCCCCTACCTTCAGACCCCCTGCCTACACTACAGATATCTGAGGAAGATGTAAACTGGCTCTTTCAGCGCATGAAAACAAAGAAGGCTGTAGGACCTCATAAGTAACAAGTCACTGGAGCTGTGAAAGGTCCCCTACTGCTTCAAAGGCCCCTCAGCAGACCCGTCTGTGAAACTCCTGAAGTTTGCAGATGACACCACCGTCATTGGTCTGATCCAGGATGGTGAAGAGTCTGCATACAGACATGAGGTGGATCGGCTGGTACACTGGTGTGGACAGAACCACTTTGAACTCAACCCACTCAAGACTGTAGAGATGATGGTGGACTTTTGGAGAACACCACCCCCATGCACCCCCCTCAACATCCTTAACAATAACATGTCAGCTGCGGACCACTTCAGGTTCCTAGGAACCGCCATCTCTAGGGACCTTTGATGGTCCTCACACATAGACACCATCTGGAAGAAGGCCCAGCAGAGACTGTACTTTTTGAGGCAACTTAAGAAGTATATCCTTCCTCAGGAGCTTTGGCTTGCTATCAAATTTAACCAATGAGCGCTAGTATGGTGAATCAGTTAGTTCTGAAAGGCCTAACAGTTAACACCCACTTATCCTATTCTAGAGATTCTATATATGCTCGTCAGAAAATTCCAATCGAGCTTACTAGGATGGGTGGAATTTAAAATGAAAAATGCAAAAAAACACGGCTGCTCTAAAGCTCAAGACCCCGCGAAGAAAGAAAGTTGATTTCTGGTGTGGGATAGAGGACCGGTTTACTGAGGGGTCAGAATTACTTTAATCCTAGCAAGGAGGCCTCTGTTTGCCATTTACTTTTAGGAGAGACAGCTTATCCCGACAATCCCAGTCGATCTCTCTTCTTTTTATATTTTTACAGGCAGGCCCCCTCTGTCCCCTGATGGGGACCTACAGGTTGACTCTAGGAGGGAGTCTAACTAAAACCGTTTAAAACATGAGCACGTGCCTTTTATTATTACCCTCAGTCAGAAACCAGAAATTAATTCAGAGAAGGACACTCACCCAATAAAAAGAAAAACTTCCAGAGGCAGGGTTCTGTGCGAAAAATATTAAGTTCCAAAATGGAAAAGTTGGTGGAGATGACAAAATATAAAAAGTCTTCACTTGTATTCATCATTGCTATGTTATATTGTTTTTTTCCTTTGCATGTGTTTGTTGCTCAAAAGCACATCAGGACCGGCAGAGCAGTCCCGATGGCCATCGTAGAGAGGAAATCACGGCTGGTAACCATACAGGTTCCTAAGAATACCACAGTGGCAGCGAGGATTGACCTCTGTGATGTGGTCCCCCGTGAAGGGGTGACAGTTTGGTTTAAATGAATGTGTACATTTTGCCCTAGCATTTAGAAAGTGGGGTCTCACCCCTGTCTGGACTGGACTTATGTCTAATGGAATTCAAATCCAAAGGGTTATTGTCAACCCAAAACTCTTAACTATATTCCTCAGGGGCCTCCGGAAAGCATCTTTGATTAGAGACAAATCTACTCAACGAGCTGACAACACTAGTATAATTTCACTGGTAATATGTCAGGGGAATGGGAAAATCCCGGCCTACTACAAACATGCAGATCTTAAATTAACTTTTTTGTTTTTAGGAGTAGTCCGGGAAGGCCCCAAAGGGATTTTTTCGGTTTCATTTTGTGGATCAGCCTAAACCTCCTATGAAAGTCTAATATTTCTGGTGTTAAGCACTTCTCCTAGCCAACCACACTCCTCAAGCTTGGGTGCCTTTTTAAAAAGTTCATCACCGAAGTATGTTACAAGTTAAACGGGTTTTTCTGATAAAAAAACATCTGGTTAGGATGGATTAATTTATTGAAAAAACCAATGATGACAGAGTGTTTTTGCGTTCTTGCAGACACAATTTTCATACTCCTGCCCTTTTTTTATAAAACAAAACCCCGGCCGGGTTTGACGATTTAGCTCTACACATTCTCCTTCCCCTAAACATTTTTTTCCCACTTTAATGACCTTTTTCCCCACCTTCAACAACCACACCTTCCCCCCGTTTTCACCCCAGAGCAGGAAATTACCCCATTTTACCGGGGGAATGAGGTTGTGGGCCCACATGTCTAAGTTTGGTGTTCAGATCCATAAATGTTACCCTGGTAATGCTATTCTTCCTCCATGACTGCGACCTCTTTGGATTTGTGGTGAGAAGACCTTTTAAATTATTTCCCTTCTTCTTGGTCGGGGAACATGTCTTTAGTTAGATTAGCTTACCATTGGTTTTTGTTTGGAAATCTGCCAACTTCTCCTCCCGTTTTCTTCATGTAAACGGGGGCATGGCTTTTCTTTCAGACATCCAATCCCATTTTTTTCGATGCTTTTGGGGGTTTCCACGGGTGCCCCAGATGAATTTAAAAGTTAGCCAATCCGATAGCCAAGGTTTTTGAACAATATTTTCTTTATTCACCAAAAAAAACGTTTGATCGATAATTATGTTCACTATAATATACAGCGCTTAGCAAACTTTTACCAGAGTGTAAAGTGGGCGTAACTGCCCAATTATCCCCAGTTCTCTTAGTTTTGGCAAAACAAAGGGCCTAGAAGTTTTTGCAAAAGGGGGGTTTTTTGTGCCATTTTGTTCTTTTGCTGTACTTTTATTCCCCATTATGCAGCCCCCGATAGTAGCCAGAGCCCTAGAGAATTGCCCCCCCGGGGCTTATCACATGACAGAAGACGGGTAGATTCTTTTCCTGATTGGTTTTTTCTGACCTTTTGGTAAATGGGAAAGGATTTTTTATTACAGGGATGACTTCCCTTTGCGATTTTACAGGTATTTTCATTTGCTGTGGATGTGCCATTCCTGTCTGCCACTCTAAATTTAAAAGATTGATTATTACAGCTCTGTCAAAGGGGGACTCCTTAGTCATATAGATCCTCCCTCACAGGGGGTAGAGGGAACCCATGGATTGCTCTGATGAGTCTGAAGCGACTCTCATGAATCTTTCTAATAAATTTACCGTATTCAATTTACATCATTCTATAAACCTCCTAAATTTAAAGATGTAGGTTGTACGAACAACACGGGGGAATGATAACTCGATTTAATTTTTCTATATATTGGTTTACTAAAAATATTCTACTTATTTTCTCATTTAATTTTTATTCTTTTATATTTGTATTCATTTTATCAGAAATTTCTTAAAAGGGTTTTGATTTTAAGAGAGTTTTTTTTTCCATCAAAAGACAAATTGTTTTCCAACAAAATTATGACAGCATAGTAGATTTGTTTAGGTTTTCTTTGTAATAATGTTTTATATTCATTTTACTTATTTAATCAATTTTTTTTTACTACTTTTTTTATATAATTCAATTTTTGATTCGTGGTTTATTTCATTTTTTTTACTAATCAATTTTAATTTTTGAAATTTATTTTTTTGTATTCCTTCTTTGTTTTCCCAAAAATGTTCTTAGGTGTTCGATAACATATGAAATAGTTTTTTATAATCGAAAGGGTGGATTGTTTTGGAAATTTTGGGCCTTTTTTGATTGCTCCCTTATACTCTACAGGAAATGCAAAAGTATTAGAACCCCTCTGGGTTGTTCCATTTTTCTTGTTTATCTTAGATAAGGTTTCCACCCGGGGTTTGCACTGTGTGAATAAAATGTATGCCACACTGTTAAGTTTGTTAGACAACAGGTCTCATGAGAGTAAACCTTTAAAACTGTTGTAGCTTATAGGGGAACTTTTACCCAGTCAGAAAGATTTAGGCAGCCTACTAGCACATTCCAATGCTGTATAAACTTGCAAGATTAAAATAAAAGGGGTTCGAGTGACAAACATATCTCGGAGCAAATTTTTCTACAAAAATTTCTAGCCGATGTTTTCTATGTAAAAAATTTCCTTAAACCCCCTGTGATTCTGCAACCCCCAAGGTCTCAATATTTAAAGGGGAACAGTCATCTGAATTGACTCCCGGGGGGTGGGGGAACTCAGGGGATATGAAGGAGCCAGCCCGGTTAAACTATTATCCAAAATCCAGTGATCAGGATTAAGAGGAAAGTGCAGATCGCGGGGGAAGAACAAGAAACTATCTGTTTTCACAAGGGGGATACTCTGTATTTAATGTTTGTAAGTAAACTTTTTTAGACATGAAAG